>ML993976.1:23543-71659 GCA_010093945.1 Delitschia confertaspora ATCC 74209 | reverse complement strand
GGGGGGGTGGGGGCGGGTGTGCTATAGATCCGAGGTGAAGGAATTGAGACAATCTATTCTTGAAAAGTTTCCGCTGAATGTAGGAGAAAAACATGCAATCGCTAGCGAATAGCACCAGACCATTCTTTTGGCCCTCTGTCTGCATATACTGTAAGCTGATTATGCCACACAGCCGGTACATATACGCAAATCCTCGTACGCCTTGTTATTTGTACCCTTGAACGGCTTGTAAAATAGTTCTATATCTAGTTAGGCATCCTTGCATGACGAGTGCGGTCTGCCTTGTTAATAACGCTGCTAGTATCTTCTCCTATGTCATCCGAAGGCAGGGGAAAGATGAAATTCCTATTCTCCGCACATTCCTATCCAATTTTCAATCTAGGCTAGTCCAACAAGCAATCAATCAAAGAGACAGTATGGCGTAGATAGACTTTTTGGCCCCCTAGTCACATATGCAGTATACTATAGGGTGGTTCGTTCCGCAGAGCTGGTATATGCAATCCTTTTTCCTCCTTGCAGCTGATCTACAGGAAAGACATGGTAGGTTGTTTTACAATACTTCTATACCTGTGCTGTCTCCCGAGGGCGGTTGTAGTTGAGCGGGTGATCAGCCAAGGATACGGCACACCGTTCTTTTGGCCCTCGAACCACATAATCTACATGTGAACCTTATCAAGAAACTGGTATGTCAATCCTTCGGTCATAGCCATGTATAATTGGGGTCCTTTTATGCATATGCAATTCCTTGTCCGGACGCTAAAGTGATCTTTCATGCATTTACAATCCTTCGATCTAGAGCAACCGACTGTGCCACGTGGGGCAGCGTCTATTTCTGTTTTCTGCGTAGAATAAGCACTCGGGCCTTTGAGTATCGAGTTCGAAATCCTTACTGGACAAGGTGCGGTTTGCTTTGCGGATGAGACACGCCTAACGATTGACGGGATTTAGGTCACTTGGGTTGTGGGATTGGATGAGCTTCACTCAGACTTGGGAATTAGAATTGCTATTTTTGAGGTTCTGCCTATTTGATATTTAAACAGCTTGTTGTGCTTGAGTCGACCAGATAAGGATATATAATCCGCAAGCTTGTGATATGCAATGTAGTTCTCTGAGGCTATGGTGGCCATGTACGGAAATATTGGGGAAGGAGAGTGCACTGTCTTTTGTTCTTATGCGGGGTTTTTGGCTACTGTCTTGAAGATTTCTTACGATGAGCGGGCTGGGTAGGGATAACTTGGCCTAGAGATGGATACCCCGACCAGACCATTGTAGTTTTCCCTCACGGCTTGGGAGCCCTTTTCGGTGTTGCAAGGGAATTCAGAAGTCTATGGATGACGGAAGACTTTATAAATATCGTGGGAGACTTTATATAGCATAGTGATGGAAGATTTTTGTACCGCGGCGTGATGGCAGGCTCTATGCAGCATCGCGATCTAAGGATCTCTCCAGCATTATGGTTGAAGGCCTTATAAAACGTAATGATGTGAAGTCGATGACTCCATGTAATATCCGGATGGAAGGTAGGAGAAGCGTGCGAGAATTGTGCTGGCACGTATTGACTGAAGAATATAGAAGAATACTTGGTCCCTTAGAATCAAAAGACCTACATGCCTTCAATCATACGGCATTTACCAGTTTTGACTCCCTTAGGGACGTAACTGCGGCAGTGAAAAGTCGATGCCAGAGTCTTCGACAGAATTCATGTATGAATAGATGGTAGTAGATACCCTGTATACAAAAGAAAACGAAACCCATAACATGGTTCTTTTCTATCTCGTGGGATATCGTCTCTAAGTTCCGGGAGATGACAGGGCGGAACAGTGATGAAGTCCTCAATGCCATCGAGAGTTACCACCTCCCATTTTCCACCTCTTATCTATTTCTGTTTGCGTATGACGGGCGGGTTAAAGCCTAAAACAGCAAGCAGGGACAGGATACGATATCTAGGATGGATTTTGCTGTGGAGAGAGCTTTTCTTTTACTGTTCTAGAAGGAAAGTCTGCCTTACCCGTACCGAATCTGCCTTACTGAATTTAGCCGGACCCATTGCTATATCAATATCTTGCAGTGGGGACTTCGAAAATAGGGTGCAATGAGACAGGTGGCATAGTAGAGTAAAATTAAGGGGAAATTTTGGCGGTGAATTTGTTTGACGTGGTGAGTGGTGAGTGGTGAGTGGTGTGAAGCAAAGGGGAGGCTCTGTCCGGAAGAAGCGACCGGGTAGCGGATACGGGTAAACCTCAAGGTAGTTCGTAATATGAAAAGTACCTAGGGAGAAGTCAAAATGCAAAAGTGGGGATCAATAGAGTTGTGTTTTGTAAACTAGGTAGCGGTTGCGGTCTAGCAATGCGGAGAAAGGGGTTCATGTAAATCAATAATATCATTTTTGCATGTTTACCATTATTCGTACTAAGACAAATGGAAAGGAAAAGAGAAAAAAGTCCGCCAAATCCCATATCTCCAAAGGTATAAGCGAGGGTATCATAGAGTAAAACGAATAACGCCTCCCTGATCGATCTAGGCGGCCAAAGTAGTCAAGTGAATTCTCAATCCCCAATGTCATTCAAAGCCGACAAAGACCTCTAGAATGGAATTAATGGCCAGTGAAATGGAATGAAGTCCCATCTACCGTCTACTCGCACTCTTCCACCTCTCCTCCAGCTCTCGCGCTCGCCTCGCCGCTTCCCTCCGCCTCTTCTCACTCATCTCCGCCTGGCTCTGCGCATAATCCGGCAGTTCATCCTCCGGCGGTGCCTCTTCCTCACCACCAAGGCCCAATCTCTCCAGCTCAAGGTTAAGGGGATTCATAGATTGAGTGAGATTGGATTGTCCAGAAGAACGACGATACGGGAGGGAGGGACCGGAGGTGGATGGCTGGGAGAAGGGATGAGAGCGTGAGGAATAGTGGGTAGGGGAAGGGATATAGTCATAGCCCATGGCTTCCCAGTCTGACACTGGGCGTTGTTCGCGTTGGCGATGGTGCTCCCGAGGCGGAGACCGAGAGGGCCTGGCGGACTGGGCCTGCTCTGGGCGTTGTAGAGGTAATGGAATCTGCTGGGCTCGACTGCTCGAACCGTTGTTGAACAAACTCCCTTGCAGCCGCGGTGGACTGGTCGGACTCATCCCGTCGAAGCCTCCTAGTCCATCTGGGAGTCCGCTTGTCGCTTCGACGAAAAGGTGGAATTCGCTTTCATCGCTGAAAGGTTCAGTGGGGGAGAGCCAAGTGTGTGGTCTCTGGCGGGACGAGGAGGTTGATGAGGGTGTAGCAGCGTCAGGGCAGGTGCGACAGGTGCGCGGCGCTTCGAAGGTCTTGGGGTAGGCAGTGTATTGCGTGTGCGATGAAATGGCATCGATGGATGCAGATGCTTGGGCGAACTCAGCCGGAGAGGAAGGCATGCTGCGCGAGGACTGGTTGTTGGAGTACTGATAGGGTTGCAGGGTGTGGTTAGTAGAGGAAGACCGCTGATGTGGGCGGGCTTCGGATTGAAGAAAGGTGGAGTCGTGCTGGCCGGAGGGAGTCCTCCGGATTAAGGAGCGGAGGGAGGCTGGTTTGTGCTTGCCCTTTGAGGACTCGGAAGAGGATGGCAGGCTCCTATCTGAAGTAGTAGTAGTTGTTGTTGAGATAGATGGGATATGAAGGAACCGGTTCGGTGACTTTGGTCTCGTGGCCGCTGTGGTCGCTTGGTAGGCGGACGGTTCTTGTATGCCTAATACTGTTCTCCTTTCTTCATCTGGCATTGAATGCCAGAAGTCATGATATCCACTTCTGGAACGATGTGCCATATGCTCCCTTTTTCTGGCTAGGTCACGGTCGACCTGGAGTACCAACTGAGAGGACTGATACAGGAGCACCGACGTGTAGGAGAAATCGGCAGGTTTTAATTTGCCGCAAGTAGTGGTGGAAGTAGTAGTAGAAGAAGCCAGCGGGTCGGCACTGCGTATCATTCTAAAGTCGTATGTAAGGGATGGTTATATGTTGCCGCACTTTGAGCGCTGGAGCTGTGTGAGCCGTACACAGGGGACCAGGGTATGGGAGACCAGGCGAGTCTAAGAGATGACCGCTTGTAATGTAGTGCAGATGCAGATGCAGCGGGAATGGCTAAGTTTCTGCCAATAGTCTGGGGAATGTGGGTTAATTTAATTTGCCTCCACTTCCAGATAATGCTGTATGGCTCCGAGAAAGGAAGTGGATATCCGAGCTGCAAAGAGGAGTTGTATATCACTGTTGATTATGTGATCGGGTTGCTGGTGTCAGTATTGGGCCTTGATGTCCGAAAAGAGGGTCCGTGGAAGAGAAGCGTGGTGATAGAATGATAAGTCAGGATGCACAAGAGGGAAATGTTAGTACTAATAAGGGATCTGTCTTCTTCTTGCCTTTGTTTTCTCAAAGTTGAGGCGAGTGGACCAAGTGGCAGTGTGAAGGATTGTTCACGCCCGTACCAAAAGATACATGGATGAGTGTAGAAGGCCGCCTCATCGGAGATTATGATACCAACGGCGATGCCAAATGCTGGCGGCTGCAGCAGAAGGATGAATGCAGTCTCTTGATAAATCTCTTTGAGACTTGACAGGTCAGGAAATCTTAGGAAAATGAAGATGTTACCCAATGTATCTTGGTTTATTGATGCTCATACTGAAGTTAGAATATACGTTTTCAGCTATGCGGTGGCGGACGGTACTACGGTGCCTATTCTTTGCAGCCCTACCAACATCCCAACCGGGCTATTCTTCATGGTTGTCGGCATGTTCAGAGCTTAGTTTAGTTTTGAGTGAGTGCCAGTGTGATAATCCGGGGCGTGGTGACATGGTGTTGTCTTTGTTGCAGTGCACTGCCTCCCTTCGCTTGCTATATTTATCTTTCTGGGCAACGCCCATGTTCACGATCCGAGGCAGATCTTGGAAAAAGTTATCCGCTTTGAAGAATATTCGCATCAGAATGTTGATCGGCATCACATCCAAGATCATTTGATGGGGAATATTATGCCGTATTAGTGAAGTGAAGTGGTGTTGCTGTGTTTATTGCGAGACATGTGGGAGACACGAGGGAAAGAAGCCTCTTGCACGTGCTCGTTTAGTGTTTCGTGGGGAAAGCTCGGAGTATATCGTCATCATCTTTCGTAGTCAGTTGTCAAACCACGTACCTCATCACTCCCAATTTCCGCGCGAGAAATAGTGTGAGAACATAATCTTTAGCAATGAGGGACAGTTCTCTTAAAGGCTCGCGCGCGTGTTGTATCCGCCAGTTGCCCGGTCGCGTCAGCACGATCTCCTATAACGACGCGGGTTGTCCGGTCGGTATGAAAGCCGCACTGCTAATCTGCTACAGAATACCTCAGCCAACACTCAAACTCCTGGAAGATTGCCCAGATGGATAGGACGAGGCGCTAAAGACGAAGCTGACATCTCGCTCTCCCAAGTCCCAACCCGCTTACGGTCAGGTCAGCCTTGCTGAAGGATCATTAGGGCGGTAAGTTCCACACCATCAGTGATATCTCTCAAATCTTCAAAATGGACTAGAGTTTCCGCAAATTGCACTTGTATATATTCAGCTCTGGGCAGCTGATAGTCTAGTTATTTTCGCAGTCTTCGAGATGGCGGACTTCTGGAAATAGAACAAAGCGGCAAATATGCTTCGCGTTAGCTGACAGGCCTTAGGACGCCATATCCTCGCATGCCTCACTCTCGGGCCAGCAGTGGAAATTAAGCAAGCCCCATGGTATGGATGGCATGCATGCAGTGCTTGAATGTCCGTTATCTGGCAAAGAGCAATTGCAAAACCTCCGATAAGTAATCGACTCGACTTCCTAGCTATCGACCTTCCAGATATGGAGAACTTCCCTGTCGTCCGGAATGGATTTCGTGTTCAAGCGGCGCATCGGTGGTTGTGATGACACTCCGTGAAGGAAGTGCACATGGAACGTATCAGATCTCCAACACCAGTGTGCGGTTTCAGCTTCCGATCTACCTGGCATCAATCGGGGCTTCTAGAAAGCAAAAACGGATGATAACGTATGCTTTGCACTATTCAATAATCCTGAAAGGATCTTTCCCCTCAGGTCACGTTTATTATACAGATCCTCTACTTTCCGTCACGACATTGCACACATCTTTTTCCGCTTTTCATCCCCATACTGTGCGAGTCTTTAACTTTCTGCCACCACCCAGTACGGGATAAGTTGGACATCTCTTTCTTTTCCCATACTCTCATTCCCAGGCGGCTCTCGTCAGCCAATTCCTTCCATGGAGGGAATTTGCACATGCCGTCATTGCTTCGGATATTTTACGAATGACAGGCAAATTACAGTAAGATACAACCAAAAAAACCTACACCGCCGGCCTCTTTAACGTTTTTGCAAGATATGGCACAGCTCTAAATAGGAAATATCCTAGGAAGCTACTGCTCTTGCGCAACCACAGCCTTACTTGCGGGGGATCATCCTTTCATCCATATAGCTTATACCACCTTAGCCTTCATAAGACGGTTTTCTCTACATATTCACGTTCTGCCTCTAGTATTTTTTTTCTGCAACCGATTTATCCTATTATAGAAACATCATCATCAACCTACTTTTAACAATATACTGGCTGCGGGAGTTTGGTTCAACCAACACCCAATACAACTTTCTTGCGCCACGCGGCAGGAACATCACAGCGTGATTTAATAACGTTCCATCATAAACCGTAGAATTACCAACTTTTAGCCGCAGCAACTATTACTGTCTCTGAAATTCTACCTACAACCGCACCGTATCTGGGTCACGGTCGGCCCTACATAAGCGAACGACGCGCCATCATTAGTGGTAAGCTACCAGTTTCAACTATGACGCCCTTGCTCCTTTCGAACCTTTACCAACAACCGTATGATATCTCGAAGCCCCCGAATGCTACACAGCTGCATGTATAAGCCCGGATTTCGTTTCTTGTGCAGCGTCTGTTCAAGGCCACCCCCTTTGTACCTATAAAGACTAAGTCTGACCCCGCTTAGCCTTTGTTTCATTTTGGCGCTACGACTTCTAAAGGTGGTGGCTCTGCATGCACAAGGCAAGCACTGGAGCACGTGCAGTCGCCTTGAAACGTGGCTATTCTCGCCGCACATACATGGTGACTCAGTGTCACAAGTCATGCTACATGGAACAGTCTTCGGGCGAGAAGTCCGTTGTATCGGCCAGTGGCTTGTAATAGGGGGTGAGGCGACAATGACCTTCCCCGCAGTACAAAACTGAGAAACTTAGAGCCAAATATGGGTAGGGAAGCTTCTCAGAAAGCTTTAGGTTGATTTCTGTTCAGGATCGCTATTCTAAACTAGCTGAATCGCAGTATCTAACTTGGAATATCGCCCCTTTCCTCACTATCTATGTATCAGCAGCATCTTTCCTCTTATCTGGCTCACACTTCGTCTGTCCAAAATGCTCTGCAAAAGTCGACATGCCAGCCCTAGGACGGTCTGGAGCTTCTCCTTCGGACGCCGGTCCACCCTATACAACTCCAAATGCTCAGAAACATCTTCTGCGACGATATTCTGTAGACAGCTATCATGTTACATGGTACTCTGGTATACAATATCGATAAAATTATAAAAGTTCTTGCTTGTGAAGCAAATACGGAAAGCAATGAAGTTGTTCACAGCGAGGTCCTTTAACCCTTGAATAAGATACTTGTCTACGACTGCGTACATCATTTCCTGTACTATTGGGGCCTGTTGGAGTTCGAGAGACCGTCGAGAGATCCTTTTCGCGGACTCTTTCTCTTTAATAAGAAGTTTAAATACTGACTTGAATGTTAAGCTCATATGCCTCTAGGATCTGAACCGCTTTTGTCATATACTCCTTACTAAATGTTGCGATTTCATCGTCAATATGCCGTCACCATTCATAGTTCCTGTCTACGGTATCATTTCTGGCCTGGTACTGTATAGAGATCGATTGCGCTTTGACCTCCACTGGGAGGTGGTAGTCCAGCTCGTGAAAGTACTCAATTATGTATTTAATAACCTCCAACTCATCGATACTAGAATCGATGTCTCCTTCTGCTTCTGCATCTTAGTGCCGCCCATTTCTCTCTTAAACCAATTACTCCTACTTTGAGACATCAATGTTGAGAGTTCTTTACCACCTACCTCGTCTTTTATAACAGAAGCCGTTAATAGCCGGAAAGTCATAATATTTTGGTTATATTTCAACGTGTAAAGGCGTTGAATATCTTTATAATACTATCAACAGTTTAGTATTTTTTGAAGCCCTCGAATTACGAGCGCGTGAATTCGCATAGTTAAGAGCTTAGGAGTATGGGATCCGTAAATTATTGACACGGGTAGAGATATTCGTATAAGCCTCCATTCTGCATTGAAAACTTATAGAGCTTCTTATAAGCCAAAATTAAGGAGGCACACTAGGTTATGTAGTAATTCTTGCAGGCGTCGAGATCCTACTAAACTGTCTAAAGGTGCGCAAGTCCAATGAATACCCTCAATCTAAAAGTAAACTGACTTCGAGATCTCGTAAACCTCTTTCGATACAGACTGAAGCTGTAAGAAGGGGGTGGGATCACTAGAGGGAGATGCATGGTGGAGGACAGAGCACGAATTGATACACCACCTAGTGGTGCTTATACGTTAATGTGTCGACAGCCACAGATAATATTGATATAAGTATATTTTTTTTCACCTGGAAGTGAACTCCAGTAATTTAAGTTTAAAAAAAATGCCATTGTTCTGAGTACTGATATTTACCGTAGGCGGCCGAACTGACTCTCCACCCTAATAAGAGCACAATAAAGCAGCAATGGCATCTTAAAGCTGCTCAAGAATAAGTGCGACGCAATACCGGCCACGTACCAGCCACAATCTTAAACTTGTTTAAAACAACATCTAATGAATCCCATTACTGTCCGGTTCCCCAGTTCATCCTCCTAGTTACTAACCGGTACTATGCCCCTCTCCTTCATCACCTCTCTTAGATACTCAATCACCGGCCCATTCCCCACCTCCACAGCAATATCCAACGCACCCATGCCTTCCTCATTTTTAACCTCTACATCTGCTCCCGCCCTAACAAGCGCCCTCACAGTCTCCAAGCTCCCCTCCACCGCCTTGACGGCGGCATGCAACGGCGAATCCCCCCTCACATCCCTTCTATCCACCTCTGCTCCATGCCTCAGCAAAACCTCTGCCCCAGACGCATTCCCCACAGCACAAGCCTCCCACAGTGGCGTCTGGCCCTCCTGGTCTTCTTCATTGACCCTAGCCCCTTTCGCAATGAGCAGCTCGAGGAGTTCCACAGGGGGAAAACTGAATTGGAACGCCGCATGTAAGGGCGTCTCGCCTGTGAATTTTTCCTTCGCGTTGACGTTGACATCCTTGTATTCAAGAAGCTTCCTGCACAGCGCAGTATCGATGGCTTCAGCGGCGAAGTGGAGGGGCGTGGTTCCGTTCTCGTTAGCGATGTTTGGTTTGGCGCCGAATTCGAGGAGGACAAGGGCATTTGAGATCCGTTCGGTTTGGTCGTTCATTCGTTGGAGAAGGGTTATGAGTGGGGTTTCGTCCCATTTGTTTTTAGGGTCTATTTCGGCGCCGCTCATGCAGAGGATCCGGATGCATTTTCCGTGGCCTTCGCCTAGACATGCTAGATGGAGGGGTGTGTCTTTATCTTCGTTGCGTTGGTTGATGTCGTATGTCTTTAGGTAGCGTTTTACTAGCCCCTGGATGCCATATCGAGCTGCAATCATCAACGGGGAATCTAGCGTTGTGAATTTCCTTCCCGGTAACATCTTCCGTAGTAATGCTTCGTAGACCGGCAAGTTAGGTTGCATGAGTTGTTCGAGCTCGTCGTACAGATTCTGGAGAGCTTGGTCGTCTAGTCCAGGAGCTTGTTCTTCAATCTGTCTGATGTGATGAGGCCAATTACGCAGCTCGTATCTGAGAGACGGCAAAGGGAGGTCATAACCAGAGGAATAGGATGTATCATCGGATGGTGGAGGCAAAGGCACATACCGGGGTGGTTCTAGATGAGAATTAATTAGCAAAACGCTTCGTGACTGAGATATATTAATTTGGGGTTTTTGAACAGCGGCTATTGAGAGCTCATCCGCTAGTGAAAGTATTCGGGAGCACCCTTCTGCCCACTACAGAGAACATAGACGCCACAGAGAACTACTCCCCTAACATAAGTAATGTGAAGGAAAATTACGGCAATGCGAGATCAACTCATCCATGATTCTCTACTGCATATGGACATTGCAAAAGTGTCATATGGGTGGTAGAGTATGACCGGCAAGCGGCCACGAATCATGTCGTCCCCTGGTGGCGTATAAGATAGTTTGGAAATCTACCGAAACAGAGAACAGAGTCCAAAGGTAAATGCATAGTGTCTTACCTAGCGGCTGAGTGTTAATGGATGCTTTTCTTCCCTCATGGCTCGGAGTGGATACTCGCGCAGGAGATCCAGATCTTGCGGAGTACGCAGTGGAAGTTATCGCTCTTACGGCCCAGTCTGCTAAGACTTCCGTGTCTTTTCGTTCGGAGTCCTCGTCAGATTTCCAAGTCATGACTCGTACCTCTGGTGGCATTACTTGGTCTTTACTTGTGTCGCTCAAGAGTTTCGCGATAGGACTTGAATCGTCAATGCCTTTGCGGGCGTTTGGAGGAATCGGTTCATCGTGGTCCGGTTGAGCGGAGGTGATGTACTCTTTCTGGAACCGTGGGTTTTTCAATCTCCGAATAATGATCTGACAAATGATATACTGCCCTAGTTTTGGGCCAGCTTCGTAAGCAATCGTTTCCTGGAATCTCTTTTTACAGTCATCGCATCTCATAGTCTGGCGCTCGACAAGCCTCTCTTCTGCCAGGATAAAATCCCTTACCGATTCATGTTGTAGGGCGACAATAGTGTCATCAAATTTAAGGAAGTCACGCCCAGCGAGACGTAGTTCCTGTACGATGTCATGGCCCTGTTGAGCATGCTCCCCTATGACATTGGATCCCGGCCCGTCTCCCACTTCCGAATCAGTGCCTTCGCAGTCGGACGCAAAGTCGGCATAATCACTTGTATTATCGTCGTCGCTGTTTTCGGCTATATCGGTCGTATCATCCAATATATCCCACCTACCTTCAAGTTCGTCGGTAATGAGATCCAGAGATATTTGAGATGTAGAGCACATTAACCAACGCAGAGCGATAATTAATATGTTACGCAAATGAGGATCCATCGAATTCATAGCTCTTCGGTAGAGATCTTCCATGCCATTTGGTAGATCATCGAGCAACTTGCTGAATGAAGTCTTTCTTGCTTGCGGCGAACTCAGACTATCTAGTACGACGTGGGCATCTGAATATCTGGTCAGCTCTGGTTATGATGAGCCATGCTTTGAGATTCGTGTGGTGAATCTTGAATATGTTAAGATTGGATCCTCCTTTTAGAACAACATCCAATAATCGACGCCGAGTGGTAGTTGTGGGTTTGAGGAAACGTGAAAAGGACCAGTTGCTGAACCAATCCATGAGCGCTCATCCTCGGACCACCAAAAGAGCTCTTTTAGCTACAGTCAATAGCGGAGGCGACTAACGGCAACCCATAGGTGATAAACTCTCAGATTATCGCAATTTTTAGGGTTGCATGGAAGTACAAGTGCATTTCGCCATAGCGACAGGCGCTCGCACTTTTGTTCACCACTCGATGCGAAATAGAAGAGAAGCGCGACACTCACATCGAAATGTGCCCTCGGATCGTTTTACAATGATATCGTACGCCTTCTTGCGCATTTTCAAGTCCAAGCCCTTCATGGATTTTACCCTAGACTTCACATATTTGGCCACCGGCTCCTGGGTCCTCAATGGATTTACTTCGATTTCGAAGTGACCTGGCCGCATTTTCTCTAAGTAGATCTCCGGCCGACATGAGAGCATAACACGGATATTGGACGTAGAATCAAGGGGTATATCCGTCAGGGCATCTAGAAGGCCGTCTTTTCCCAAACCGTCTATGCATTCGTCTAAGCCATCCACAATTACAAAGACACCTGTATTGAAAGCTCCTGCCAAGTCCTCGAACATAGGCTTCAATACCGATCTTAGATTGACTAGCGAAGAATCACGCTGAGCGTCGGAATTAATTCTCCTCCAGGAGTCCTCAATGACCTGGCTGCATTTGTCTTGCAGTTCTGGGGTGGAACCTGCGTATCCTGTTTTAGCCTTCTCATACAGTTGATACAACAGGTGGAGGAAAATCCTTGTGCCCACGCTCGTGGGCTCGGCGCCTCTTCTACAGTAGAAATATACGATATGTGGCTTCCCTTCTGGCCAAGTCCTATCGCTACGCTCCAAATCTTCGATAACGGAAGACGTAAGAAACGACTTTCCAAAGCCTCCATGTCCGTACAGCCAGAGGACGCTCGCTTCGTTATCACACCATGATTTGAAGTTGGTGTTGGAAAGGACCCAATCTGCTGTGCCAGGATGGATTCGCTGTATGTTAGAATGTTTCATCTGGGCAGGGAGCGCGAGATCCGCAATACCACCGGATTGTAACCATTCCAGCTGTCGCATATAACTCTTCTCAATCTCCGCGCGACGTATTGATTCTTTCGTTCTAGATTGTTCGCTTTGAATTTGCTTGATTCCAGGCACAACTTCGCTCTGAATAGTTTCGGAGACGCCACGAATGAGGCCAGTTTCGATCTGAAGGCCCTGGAACATATCCAGAACAGATTCTTGAAATACAATCTCCGCAGTGTCTTGGAGGCTCTTCCGCTTATTTCGGGCATCGTGAAGAGTATCTTGCAGCTCCTGAGACCTCCATGACATGAATGATCGAACCAATTTTCCGTGCGCAAACAATTTCCTACTCTGGTAGGAAAATTTCAGAATTGCGGCGTATAGCGGAGGGATTTGAGACAGAACGCGATCTTGGATCGTCAAAGCAATGGGCGCCTTATGAATGGCAGCGGGTGGTGAAATCATCTGGGAGTGTTCTTCCTTCTCCAAATACCGTTTTTCTAAGATACTGCAGAGGAGTATGATCTCCGTTATCTGGTCCACTGCATCTGTGAGTGTGGCACAGGTTTCCGAGTCTTTGAGAAATCCGGTAAATATCAACCGAAAAGACATCCATACCAAAGACACAGTTTCTGGAGCGAATTCCATGTAGGCGTCGCCAACCTGGGCCAGCGCCTGCAATCTCCCCATAATTCTCGAGAGTTGGACAGTAATGAGCGGTTTCTTGTCTTTTCTAATTGAGTGTTCGCCGTATTCTTTTGAGGCTTTGCTGCTCGCTATCTGGAGAGTTTCCATGACATCCGCCAAAGTGGCATTCTCTTTTATCGTCTCGCCTTTCATTTCGCCCATGTCGTCGTAGAAGAGCTTTTTCCCCTCTTCCCATAAGGGACCAGAAATGGCCACAGCCTTCTCCATGTCGCGATTTTGCATAGATGGTCTATTGTTACAGGCCACCAATGCCTGAGATGGGCTTCAGATTCTGGAGAAGGTGCTTTTGTAGAATGAAGGTGCAAAACTAAAGGTGTCAATGCTGAGATACTTAAGCACGGAGGCGGGTCAGCTGTATATGATTTTGCTTGTTGGCTCCCTCATAACATTTGACCAGACAGGCCGTTCGTGGGGTTAGTGGTTGCTAAATATAGTTAAGATCTGGAGCTTCTTGGCCAGGCAGAAACATCAAGCTGACCGAGTTCGACATGACGGAAAACAAATGTCCCGGGCAACTGTTCACAGTCATACGACGACCGTAAGTGATTTCACTTGATAGGATGCTTCTTTTGGGGGGTTCCCAATGACAGAGCTGTGCATTCCAACAACATCGGTTTCACGTTCGACTGCCTTGTACAGCTGAAGCTTCTTTGTTGAAAGGTACAGATTGGGCAGCGTGATAGGTTGAAGCAGTGGCCCAGTTGGACCGCTGTTGTGATAGGTTGTCGACTATTGGCTTGAGAGGTGGAGTAGTTGAATGCTGATGGTGTATGGAAATGGTACTCCATACTCCCTACTCGACTGAGTGCGAGGAGATAAGGCATGGTTATAGCTTCATACAGCTAGAGATGTGCCGTGTAATCTGGTGAAGGCTGTTGTAATAAGCAAACCGAGAAAGATTACATTATTGAGAGGAGACACGAGAAGAGGAGTTTTGAAGTTGTGATGCGATGGGAAGTGAAGGCTTCCTGGTGCCGATGTTATCCCGAAAAAGAAAATACTATCCCAGATCGGCTTAGTCTCGTTCGCTTGAGACCATCCACAATCTTTCCTCCACCAAAATTGAAATCCTCACTCCCACACGACACCGACGACCACCACATCGACAATCCCCCCCGACGGAGCCGCCAAAATGTCGTCGCCTGCATTGAACAAGATCGCCCCCAACAGCCCCTCGAGGCAGAACCCCTCCGAGATCGAGACGAGCATCGCCAATGCTCTCTACGACCTCGAGAGCAACATTGCGGACATGAAGAGCTCCCTCCGCCCTCTTCAGTTCGTTTCCGCCCGTGAGGTAAGATGAAGCTTCACCTCCAGCACAACAATCGTATTCCTCCCATCGATGGGCTTTCGAATTTGGAAGCATGACACCATTATACACATTTTTTTTTTTGAGAAATCGAAGAGGCGGTGGGCACTGGGCAGCTTTGCTGACACCAGGATTCTTTAGATCGAGGTTGGCCACGGCAGGAAGGCGATTGTCATCTTCGTCCCTGTTCCTCTCCTTCAGGGCTGGCACAAGTCTCAGCAGCGGTATGTGTTGTATTTTATCAATTGCTGGTACATGAAGTGCTAATTCTCTGTTCTCAGTCTCACCCGTGAGCTCGAGAAGAAGTTCTCCGACCGTCACGTTCTGATCGTTGCTTCCCGCCGTATTCTCCCCCGTCCCAAGCGCTCCAACCGCTCCCGCACTTCCCAGACCCAGAAGCGCCCCCGTTCCCGCACTCTGACCGCGGTCCACGATGCCATCCTTACCGATCTCGTTTACCCCGTTGAGATTGTTGGCAAGCGCACCAGGACCAGGGAGGACGGCTCCAAGATCCTCAAGGTCGTCCTTGACGAGAAGGAGCGCGGCGGTGTTGACTACAGGCTCGACACTTACTCTGAGGTCTACAAGCGCCTCACCGGCAAGGGTGTCACTTTCGAGTTCCCTCAGTCTGCTGTTTCCGATTATTAGGCTGGACGGACCTTTGGGGGAATGGAGTAAGGCTTGGTGGGCTTCAGGCATGCATCATGTGTACTCGGCATAAAAAATTACGATGTGCTCAATTTCCCAGGGCGTTCTGATACCACTTCTATTCGGGACATGAACTACATGAAAATTTCTTGACGTCTCTACTTTTGTGAATTTGGTTTTACATAGAGTGATACGTTTTTCCATTGAGCAACTCTATATTTCGGCATCAAATTCCAGAAGAGCTTATTGCCTGTCCAGCTCCTCATAATGGCGGAAAACACCATTGCCATAGGGCAACCGCCTCTTGCTTGCCAAATACTCCTTGATCCCCTTCTGTTCCTTAACACTCGGGTAGAATGTATCAAACAGAGTGGGAAACTCCTTCTTCCGGACCGCCATCTCCTTCGGAAAGGCAAAGAGCAGTCCATCAAGTACCTGCCAAAGTGTTGTATCCGCATAGCTCAACTTGCCCCCAACCAAATACTTTCCGTCTCCGCTTTTATTCCCCTTTAACACCCGCTCAAAGAACCCAAAGAATTTCGGCAGCCGCGCTTCTCTGAAATCAGTCGCCTTCAACAAAGCAGGTTCCTTCTGGTCTTCATAGTATTTCGCAACCGAAACAGGGTGATGCGTGTCATGCGTCTCGTTATTCAGATCCAGCGCCGTGAGCGCATGGCTCATAATCCAATGTCTCTCGGCCTCATCCTCGCCCGCAAACCCGAGTTTATCTCCCAGATAACTCAGAATACTCGGCGTCTGGTACAGCAAAAGATTTTTGCCCCCCTTGCCCTCTCCGGGGATGCGCAGAGCGGGTGGAGCGAAGGCGGGAGGGTTGCCGTCGGAATCTCCTGTGCTGTCTTCGGCTTTTACGGCGAGGACGTCATTGATGCCATCTTTGGACTCGTTGCTCACATCTGTGTAAGACGTCGAGGTGGCTTCGAAGACTAGACGGATGAATTCGCCGCGGCCGGGGAGGGTAGGCCAGTAGAGAAGTTCGTAGGGGGGGTGGGTGCGGGCTTTTTTGGTGGAAGGTTCAGTAGACATGGTGCTGGCTTGGAGAAAAAGATGTGGATTGAAGAGAGGCTGTGAGAGCTGTAAGAGGTTGTCGTCAGCATAGTTTCGAAGAGGCTGCGGCGTGGATTATGTTTTGTAGGGCGGGGGGTCGAGGTAGGGACGTTATGCTATGATTACGCTTTCCGAGATACAGTTCGGGCTGGGAAGCAGAGGGGAATGGGAGGAGCTTACCAAAGAGTTCTGAGAGGTTAATTGACGTTGGAAGATTGAGAATGGGCAAAGACGTCTGAGCATGCAGATAGTGAAGGAGTGTGAATGGGCATTTGAGGATTAGAGATCGGGAGTAGAATGGTGATGTGGGGTATGTTAGATATATGCAACCCCGCCTCAACCTCGGGAAACTCTGGTGGTTGGGAATTGTGACCGTGAACTCGGGGGCCGCAAGAACTACCGGGGTGCCAAATTAGGATACCGAGATTTATGTAGCTTTTTATCTATGTTCTATCTATGTTCTAATCAGTAACTTATTCGTTAAATAGTTAATCAGCGTAAGCTCTTCCGGAAATCCTGTAAATATTTAGCTCATTTTAGTGTATGCAATTTTAATTCCAAGAACTGGAACTATTTTATATATAACGCTATTTGGAAAATAAAAAGTATAAAGGCGCTTTAGCTTTTATGCATTAAGTTTATTCTCCTCACTTTCTATTTAATCTCATGTCAAGTTCACACACTCTCTTTTTTACTTCAATTTATGTGGTTTCCATCTTTTATCTTTAAATTGAAACCCATTTAATACAACATAGAGCTCTAGGCTTTGCTTAAAGGATATCCCTACCGGTATATAGCTTCTCCGAGCTCCGACATCTTTTCTACCCCGTGGACAGCCTTAGAGCTTTGACCAGACATACCGCGCTAAACAGACGATCTCCCGCCAAGCCCCATCCTCGACACCTAGCTCAGCTGAGCCTTATACTTATCCCATTCAAACCCTATTCAATTATCATCTTCATCATGAATATTGGCCGATTCACAAACGGCGAGCTGGAGCCAGCTCTCTCTCTCACCGCTCAGCTCGAAGGGTTTCGCCGTTCGGATGCTGCTCGAGAGAAGCTTCTATGTGTAAGTTTTTGCTAGACACCATGCCTCAGGTTATATATGAATTCGTGCGCGCTCTTCCTCCTCTTCAGTTTAATTGCACACGGCAGATCTACAACTTTGGCTTTGATTCATAGCAATGATGACTTCCTGTAATTGACAGTCAGGCTATACTGCCATTTCATTGATCCGTTTGGCTTGCACACTAATCGACCGTCAGTAAGAATAGTGGTGGAGTGCACTTGGATTGCCTGACCGGGGGTCCATTCAGGGCTGGCTTCAATTGTCTGACTTTTATAGGATGTCATCGGTAAATACGAACAACTTCAAGAAGAACATCAAAATTTGCTCCATGATTTAGAGAGCGAGAAGAAATCTCGGCGTACTTGCCAATCTGAAACACATCAACTGCAAAGGCAGCTCGCTGAGCACCATCGTCATGTGGTATTTTGGCCCCTCTCCCATTCATGGCTATCTGCCCGGTTGCTAATAGCTTGCAGGAGAGTAATGCCTTTGTCCTGGCACTTATAGATGGTGATGGGGTCATCGTATGTTGCCGTCTTTGCTTGTTGTTGTCCTTGAATGTTACTCACCTGCACTAGTTCCAAGATGCCCTCCTCCAAGCTGGAGAACACGGCGGCTCTGAGGCGGCCTCCAGATTGCAACAGGAGATCCGTAACCATGTATCCGAGTACTGTAGGAACGCTAGCAGCATCCCTGTTGTAGTCCATGTCTATGCCAGTATGGATAAGCTAGCCTCATACCTCACTGCTGTTAAATTACTCGAACGTCCAAGCGATCTACGAGCTTTTGCCCAATCATTCAGCGTCAACCAGCCCCTCTTTAGTGTTATCGATGTCGGCCAAGGTAAAGAGCGCGCTGATCACAGAATTAAAGGTATTTCTTATTTCGCAGGACTTGTACTCATCACTAAGCGAAATCCAGAAATGTTGCGCACATTCAGCGACAACCCAACGTGCAAACACATTATCTTCGGTGGATGTCACGATAATGGATATCTTCTAAATTTAGACCAGTATAAGCATAATCCCACTCAGGCTTCTCGGATTACCTTGCTGGAATCCACACCCGCAACACGCGGATTCCAGGAGTTACCAAATTTCCGACGGGCGCAGTTTGAATCCGTGTTCCGAACCACGCCTTTGCCAGAAAAGCGCCCCTCGGTGGGAAATGCTATCTCAGGATCGTCCCGAACGTCGGCTTCTGGAATGCCACCGCCGGGCTTGAGTATTCCATTACAGTCCCCGAAGGCGACCACGACGCCTACTCCGGACCAAGAACCTAATATCGCAACGCGCTCCCCTTCTCCTATGTCCAGTGCAACCGAGTCTATATCGACTCCATCTATCACCTCTGCACCTCAATTGGCAGCTGTTGGAAAAGATCACCCTAACGGAACCTCCTGGGCAACTGTCGGCAAGGCTGGTGTTGCCGACCGCAACATATCTATAGCCAGTACCAAGCCCGCACCAAGGAGATATATACTTTATAATGCCACCAGCCAGCGTCTAGATGAGCCACTCCCTCATGTTTCACGTATTGCAATTCAGGACTTGACTGCCAAGATGAAGCAGCAAGGCAAGAATTTCTGCAACGCATATCATGTAGTAGGAAAGTGCCGGAATCCGGAGTGCAAGTACCTGCATGGGTCGAAGCTCACAGGAGAGGACCTCCTTGCATTGAAATATAAGGCCCGATCGCTCGCCTGCGGAAAACCTGATTGTGCGAACATTGATTGCTACTTGGGCCACGAATGTGGCTATGAACGCGATCATGGGGGCAAGTGTCCCTATTCTAATTGCCACCTAAGGAGCACTCACGGCATGGACCACGTATGTAGCCACTTTCCACACAATTAGGTGTATGCACTAATGTTTCATAGACACCCAAATTGAAACAATGGGAAGATGGTAAAGTTGCTGTTCTTGATGATGCTTAGGAACCACACGTCAAGATCGGTGTACCGAAGGGCGAACCGAAAGTAACATTAGGTATTTGAGTTGATGGAGTCAGTACAAGGGTGAATCGGTATTCGATCACTAGTCAGTATCACTGATAGCTAAACAAAACAGTTTTCGGGATTATGATACTAGGTGCAAGTTTATAGGTGTTTATAAATGAAGTTATTCCAAAGTTTTACTTCTATGGCGCCTTTCCATTTGCTGTTATTCTACCGTATGAGGTTAAAAAATGCTATGGATGCAAGCGTATATATATGCTTCTCGTTATAGCGTGTAGCCCTATTTATGTATTCAGCTGAAATAAGACATCAACAAGAATCCTGAGCTAAAACAGCTAGGATGGAGAACCTTTAAAGGTGAGCGCCGCTCTTGTGCTTTCAAGGCCTACCGTTAGACCTATCACCAAAACCTACCATTAACCCCAATCTTCTTGACCCACCTTTCAGTATCCGGTCTTCACTCAAACCTGAAGGAGACACACCAACTCATCCAGCCTCTCAACTTATCCGAATATACTTTCCCATCTTTATCGTAAAACTCTTTTATCATTGTTCCACCCCAAATACACCGCGCAACCCATCACAACACCCAATTGTCACACATCAAATTTCATACCGATATTCGGAGCATCAGGTGGCTTAAATGAATCATTAACATACTCAACCTCCGATCTCTCTCCGGAATCTCTTGTGAATGGTGAGTCCGGTACCTGCAGATCCAATCAGCCAGTATACAATACTCCATCCATATACTCTCTCGCTCGCGAAATTACCTGGTGCTGGACGCAATTTGTAAGAGAAGAGCTGTACGATGTTGGGGGTGGGGATACAAGTTTGGAGGGCGCGGATTTCGCGGTAGACGAGTCTGGTTGAACGCGAGTGAAACGCGTTTGAGTGGTGTTGAACTACATTGTGAAAGAGTGGTTATCTAGTGGGATTTGTAAGGAGAATTTGTTTGGATAATGAAAAGGTTTGTTGTGGATGTCAACATGGGTAAATTTATAGGACAATGGATCGAGTATATTGGTATCACTATGACGTACGGCTACAATATTTAGAACAATACAGCGACAATACTGGGAGGATTTAGTGGTTAAGCATTGGAGTTTTGGAATACTGTGATGGAAAAAGAGACGCGCATGTTGCAATTCGTCGTCGAAAAACCTCATGTCTCCTTTAGCTTTCTGCTACTATAGGATATCCTTGCCTCACATCTTTGTTCGTCCTTCTAATATCAAGATGCTACTACTTCCAATCTCTCTACTTTTACTTTTTAATTTGACGTGAAGTGTTCCTGCCTCAAACTCTGCAGCCCAATCAAAACATTTCCTCCACCGTAACTCCTAGCCACCGTAATCCCTAGCCACCGTAACCCGCCAAACCCCATTATCCACATACCACTGCATCAGTACTCTTTTTCAGCCTATCCCCTTCTCCAAACTAACGGGCTCCTCTCCGGATGCAACATCTGCAAGGTCAGCACCTGCGCTGTATCCTCCTCCACCGACTTCTCCATTCGCAGCGACGAACTCCACTTGCAAGGACTTATTCCCTGGATAAATCCGCAACCCTTCAGACCAGGGTACGCAAGAACTTTTCCGTGGCGTTATGGTGCATGGTAGCCCCTCCTTTGAATCAGGGTAGGAAGATCTTGGGTGTTACGACGTGAAAGGTATCTCGTATCTCCATATGCGCTTTGTACTTATCCCCACCTTCTCATCCTCCCCAATTAAACTTTGTGAAGGCGCCAAGCTTAAAAGGGATTTTAGCGAAGAAGGGGGGGGATCTTTTGGTCGATAACCATCCACAAGGGGTTTCGTGGCAGGTGGGGATGTTACGATGGGGGATACCGATGCGGCGGACGATGATATCGTTCAGGAAGAGACATTACCAGGAGTAAAGAGTCCACGACCTGCCAAGAGCTAGGAAAGAGAGGAGGATAAGCGGTAATATCTTTCTTGAAGATTGTGAAAAGTAATCCAGAGCTTTGTACCTGACGAGGGTAATCAGCGGAGATTTACGCGCAGAGCGAAGTGACAACAGCTCAGCCGTGTTCAAGTGCAAACAACTGGACCTAAGGCTGGCTTTAGGAAGACATGAGATGCATGGTAGGGCAATACTGTGCCGCAATTATGAACTGAATCGATGCTTATCGAGCCAACCAGATGCGACTACGCCGCAATTTTGACGTTGTTGTGTAAAGCTTACCGTGACGGTCGGCTTGGAAAGGAATTGATTTTGTATGACCTAAGACCTCTTACTACAGATGGTGGATATCCCTGTTTGAATAACAGTTCCTTGATCAACCGCCTCTCAACACCCACAAGATCGTACCGTGAGTAATCACATCATGTGCAGTACTTCTTAAACAGCAAATATAGCTTTTGACATTAACTCTTAAGAAACAAATCCGTCGTATTACTTCATATTACTAAAACTGGGCCAATAGTGCCCTGGGTATCTTTGAATAGCTTTCAATCTTGGTTCATATTTCCCAGCCAGGAACATGAATATTTGGAAGGGTCTCGAAGTTCCCGGGAAAATTTAGAGAGCGGTGGTTGGTAAAGCTGACAAGACCGGTTATCGCCACACCCTTCGTTCCGGATCCTCCCCTGTCTACCGCGCGGAAATACCGAACGGCAGAGGTGGGGCCGTTTCGTGGTTGATGAGGAAGGTTGCCGATGTGGTGCAGGCCCATAGTTTGGGGAGTTTTGGGAAATCGCCTCCTTGATGCTCAAGGAAAAGTTCGACTCCGGGTATAGTTCACTTTCTTCGGCCCCTTACTCCTATTGCTGGACTCCCACTTCTTCGCGCTCGAATACGCCTCCTTAACAAACCCCTCCACATAAAAACTCTCCGCACACCCCGTCCTCTGCAACTCGGAAATCGCAGCCTTGATCCACTCAATCCCATTCATGATCAAACTACCCGGGTCGCCAGGTAATGGGATCTGGCTCAGCAAATCAATCACATCTCTACTTGTTGCATCTTCTGGAATCTTGCCGATCATCAGGCGCCCCAGCATGGATGGCGGCGTAGCTTTGTGGTCGATAATCCGGAGGCGCCCGCCAAATAGGTTGGAGACGACGGTATTGGAGTTTGTGTCCTCGATGTCGATGCTGGTGCCTTCACCGGCGCTGCCTTTAGGCTCGATCCAGATACCCCAGTGAAAGCGGGCGGCTTTGCTGCTGGGGATACTAGAGGCGGTGGTGGTGGATTCGATGTCTGGAGTGACGGGATGCGTGTAGAGCGCGACGTAGACCCGGTCTTTGCCACTCATGATGGAGCGTACAATTGATATTAAAACTCAGGCGCCGAGGAAAGGATAAGCTTGTGGGAAGATTTTGATCAAGGATTGCACTTGAAAGTAGACTGTAGACAGACTGGAAAGATATGGAGGAGGGAAACAGGACAGATAGCAGGAAGCCATGAAGATTTTAAGAAAAAGGGAGTGTCGTCAAGAAATGCCGAAAGGTCTGGCTAGATTAAGGTGGAGCTAACCGTCTGCACTCTAAATTAAGGCAAACCGCCGCGCTGGGACTCGTAGTGACCCGTTTTGCCAAGGAAAGGAAGCATTCTGGATCTCTGGCGACCACGTGGAACATGAGGGAGACCTGGGTAAAAGGGCGCCATGTGGAACTTCCCGTAGCCTAACAGTCTCCACGTGCCCGAGATTATAGCCGGATAGTGGCTATTTTCAGTGTTCAACCTCTCATCTAGAGAGTTGTGGGAGAGACAGAGTGAGGAACCGGTGGTTCCCAAGAAAGGGTAATCAAAAATAGCAATCTTGCCCGTCGGGAATAACTGGTTTCACTTGCCACCATGGGGCAAGCGTAGTGGAGATTCCGCAACCCGGGAAAAGCGGACCTGTTTCTTCGCTTGGAACATGCCGAGATAACTTCTCTCCTGATCTTCATCATAGTAAAAGGTATGTTTCATGAACACGACTACGATATCAAAACTCGGCTTAACGCTTCAAAAGAACGACAGTGAGATTGCTTAACTGCCGGGTCAAACGGTTGTATGACGAAATATCAATATACCTAGCTGCATGTCTCTATACTTATCCGGCGCTTATCATTCATCATACATTCACACAAGGTTTCCAAACATCGGATCATCGGAAGTCGTTTAAAGTACCACAGTCTGTGCCCCACCAATAATAACCCGAAGCAACTGCTTGTCTGCCCGATATGCTTTGTTTCCACTTCATAAACAGATCGACATTCTATCCTTTCTTCGCTCTCACCAGGCGACGCACTATGCCCTAGCTCAGGTTCGCTGCAGTCAACTAAAATATAGGCCTGTTGGGCTTAAATTATAGAAAAGTCTAAAAACATGATGGAGGTTGTATTTGGCAGAACGGAAGTGCTCATGGATATTGTCTTTTAGAAATGAATGAATTTTGTTACGTCTGCAGTCAAAGGAGTGACAAACATGTATACATGAGATCATCTGATTACAGACTCAGGAACGGAGCGGAAACATATAGTAATGTATGTAATGTTGTCGTCACGTAGTTTGGCAAACCTACTAGAAGATGCTAGCATAGCGAGATTGTCATTCCAACCAAACAGTCATCAGGAAATTGGTATATCCCGACATTCCTCATTACCTAGTAGGCCTACTAGTGTCACACATTATTAATCACACAGGATTTGTTAAGATCAGTATATAACAGTGCAAGTGGGGAACCTTCTCGAAATCCCCTCTCGGATCCCAGCCTTCAGAATCAAACATGCAACCGGAAGAGCATCAAATCAGTCACAGCGACTCACACTATCACAGTGATTCGCAACGCCTAACTTATACTTCAATTCTGCTATCTTTCTGTCACAGACATTCAAGCAGAAGAGAGTTAAATCATTCAGAAACCTCACTCTCACACCGATTCTCAACACCTGACCAAAGTAAAATCTCTCGCTACCTTCCAGTCACAGACAAGCCCAGAGATCCAGTCTCACATCCTGTCCACTGCTTACCCATAAATAGGGGTCTCCCTTCCATCTTCATATCTCTCCATCACACTCAAAGTCATTCTTAAGACTTCCTTCAGCCTCATGATTTCCAAAAGTTTTCATTCTCGAAAATGTTGGGGACTCCGCCTCCTTCTGCATCCCTTGACATCATCTCCGGCTCTGGATTTCCCCTCTAATCCCGAATACCTTATTCGACTCTCTAGCTCCCTCTCCGGTTCCAACTTCTCTATTTTATCTACCGCAAATCAGGTGTCCAATGTCGTTATTCCATTATCTGGATTCACTTACCAGGACCTCGCATTACCTTCATTCATACGAACCAGCCGATTACCCCCAGTGGTCGCGACACCCGGTCTCGCAATTAATATTTAACTATATTTATCTACAAAGCCTATCGAAGCTGCCCATCCTAGAAACACATCCAGGAAAGTTCAGACGTTTCCCCAAAGTACTTAGGGATACATTTAGTAGATTGGCAGAGCATGCCTCAGCGTAATAAGTATGAGGAACAAGTAATTACACCGAATCAGGACGGACAAACACAGTAAAACTACAACATCTGAGTAATGGGGACCTTTGGAATACTGATATATCATCGAAGTATCCTTTCACTTCACCTATGGCACTCGAAGCACTAAATTCGATACCTCTTGTCCCTCTACTCGAGTGCTGAAGAATATATACAATATCTTTATGGTAGAAAAAAACTCATATGAAACTTGAAAGAAGAACGAAACCCCTTCTTTTAGACCCAAATTTACCTGAATCATGTGGAGAAAGGCTGAACCGCTCACTACTCTAAAGGAGTCGGAACATGATGTCCCACATGATATATATGGGATTCGAAACGCTTTATTATTATGTTGGGCGCCGGATGTAAATTCTATTAGCTCTATATCATTCTACGTTAAAAGAATATAAAAAGGTCCGTGTGGGACTCGGTGGTTGCCAGTTGTTATCAGGGATACCCAAAACGCTCTTTGAATTTTTACGAAATACAAGAGGTAGCTACAGGACTATGGTTCTAGCAACGGGTTAAAAAGTGGTCTGTAATGCGCTTTTCAATCTGTGAAATTCCACCGTGCGTGACTGACATTACTACATCCTTACCTAAAGCAACAATTTCCTATTCACCATTCCTCCCGACTGGACTCAATCCCAACTAAAACCCCGGCTCTGTAATCTTCCTAACTGGCGTGATCGTCCACCTTTGCGTCGGCCTCCCAATGTTACTTTGGTTCATGGCGACCCTCGGCCCGCCCTCCATCGTATCCAAATACAGATAAGGCCCAGAATAAAGGTTCTCAAGATGCCAAGTACCGTCGCCCCAAGCCCCAATCTTCCAAATCTGTCCCGAATACGGGCCCGCCTCAGCAAGATGCGGCTTCGTCTTATCGTCGCCATACACATCCAACTGACGATTCGGGCCCAGATACAGGGTCCGCAAAGCATAAGTGCCATGGCCGTTCGGAATGATCTGCCAGCATTGCCCACTGAAATTACCTTCGCGCGCCATGGTGATGAGACCTTCTTTGTTGCCGGCACCATCATTGATGACGTCCAGAGAGTGGCCAGCGAAGGTGTTCTTCAATTGGTACCAGGTTTTGGAATCGAAAGGCTCAAGAGGAGGGTCAGTGGCTTTCACCGTGATGTCGAAGGTCATATACTCGGAGGCTGCCGTGATGTTGGTGATAGACACGTAGGTTTCCGCGCCAGAGTAGGATTTGCTGTTAGGGTTTGAGATGCTGTTGAAGGTGGTGTTGTTCGCGACGCCGGGGAAGACATCACCTGCGTCGCCGGCATCACTGATTCTGCTGGCGAGTTCAGCGAGACCGTCGGCTTGCACAAGGCCGACCATGGGGTGGTTTTCGTCGCTGTTACCGTAGACACCGTCGTCAATGTGCCAAACTAAATGGAGTATCAGCGAGGACTGCATCGGGTAAAAGGCCAAACTCACCAAGAAGACCGGCCCCAGGAAGAGACTCATCGTAGCCTGTGAGCTGTCGGTTCTCAACTAGAAAGTACTCGCTGCTTGAAGCATCACCGTCCTTCCAAAGACGATGCGCTTTATATTCAGACTTGACGTCTCGGAGACTGATATTCTGATGATTTTCAGTTTCATTGACCACATCAATCCAGCCTTGATTAGCCTTGCACCCTTCTTGCTATTAGCAGCAACGAATTATAGAGGGAAAGCATAACATACAAGCCGAGGGATGAACTGGTCTATCCCCGCCGCCTCCCCAACTACCGTACGACATCAAGCACCAGTTCCCGATGCCCCAGGAAGTATTATCGATATCATACAAATCAGGCCATCCGAAAACTGCACCTATGTTAGTTTGCGGTGCTAATAGGAGATTGAGTCAGAGACGTGCCCAGATGTCCAATTTCATGAGCAGATACACCGATTTTGGCATCTTCTGGAATGGTTAAGAAACCATAGATATTGACACCTTAAAGGATAGTCAGTGTCACCTTTTCTGGGCAAATGTCTCCGCGAAGACTCACCATCAACAGTCTTTTCTTCAGGAAGCACCCACTTCACACTCCAAATATCGGAAGTGTTCAACGTCGTCTCAGCCCCAGTGCCCGCATGCACAACAACGAAAGCATCGACCTTTAGCGACATTAGTGTGATGGAAAGAGAACCTCTCGTTACTGCAAATACACTTACATAACCATTCCCATCGTTATCATAAGGCTTAAAGTTCAACTTCCCACGCGCCGCCTCCAAAGCCTCTGCAGCCATCGTCTGTGAATTTGGCTCAGGCCAGCCCCTTCCGAAGTTCCCGTTAGCATAATGGCCCATATCATGACTGAGAGTAAAAGGCCCTACGACCTCGCCGGTGAACGAGATATGGCCGCGGGAGACTTCAGAATAGTACTCGGTCACCGATCCAGTCGGAATCTTTCCAGTAGAGAAGAAGAGGTCCTGGAAACGCTCTATGGCCCCGGCGGCCATTTTGACATCTTGGAATTCGACAAGTACAATTGCGATCCTAGGTATCTATTAAGTGGCTCAGTCTTGCTACCTTTCATAGTATACTCACTTGAGAGAACCTCTAAGGGGAGCACGCTCCAACGCAGCCTTGGTCATGTGGCTGACGGAAACTGGACCATCGAAATGGTTATTCGGAAAAATAAGGCCATCGTTCAGACCTGGGATGGTACCGCTGCGATCACCAAGGATCACTTTGCGATTTCTGGACTTAAAGGAGCTTTCATGACCGGTTCCCTGAACTTTGAAAGTTTCCGTCTTCAGTCGGGCAAGGGCATCAGGATTCGGTGCGACGAAGCATGGGTGATCGGAGTGTCGTGGGGCCATTGCGGGGATTCGGTTGTGTGGATAATCTTTGAAGTATGATCAGGGTCCTAGAAAGTGTGCCAACTTTGAAGATTAAAGACAATTTTGAGGGTGAATTGAACGGAGCAGTAGAGGTTTGGGTAGACCGGAGGCGTCGCTTTATATCGATTAGAACCGTTACCTATGCAAGAACATCGATGTCTAATCTTCATTCCAAGCCTGGCTGAGCATAATGACGACTGCCATAACCAGCTGAGGCCCGAAGCTGAAATTGGAAAGTATCAGATGAGAGTTGCATTGACCAATACATATGTTCGTAAGATGCTTGATTCACCTTGGTCATAAGTGACAGGATGTCTTAGAAGCTCAGCTCTAGGCCTGCTACTCATTGTATTTGCTTTTTTATGGAAGTGGCAGGCATCTTCCCTGACATGAGTATCGGTGAAAGCTTGGGAATGATAAATATTCTGATCGCTGTTATGCTTAGACAGCATATTGCATGCAAGAAAATAACACGCCCGGCGTAATTGTTAATAGAAGAGCATGTTGCGTCACTTTAAGGAAGCCGAATAATCTAACTTGACATATTCTTAACTATAGGAAATACAAAAGACATCAGCAGCATTATTATGGATTTCGTAGTGAACCTGGAGCCCGGTAAGGCCGGACCAGAGTTACCCATCGCGGCCTTGTTTCTTTGTCATGTACCCTATCTTAGCCACAGGCGTCGGGCACTGCGTAGATACTCAAAATAAAGAGCGTTGTTGGTGATATATCTTTCCCTCAGTATTCAGCTTTCACGCCACAATAAACATCCAGCAGGAAGGCTGCAGACAGGTTTAAAAGCTGAAACCCTCAACACGAAAATGAGGAGCTGAGCTGGCATAACGTACCCCGCACCGTTAGTAAATGTTTAAGATCTGGTTGAGAAAAGATGGAAAGTGGTGTGATGGAGTGGAAGGGTGCTGGAAAGGGATTGAAGGTTGCCAGGCTGATTGATAAATGAAGCAATGCGCCGCACGTGGCGACATATGCCTTAGTAATATGAGCAGAAACATTCAATCAAAAAATCTGGACAGTAGCACTAAATGGTTACATCAATGGTGTTGATTTTCGACGTTAAGTAGAAGCTCTGGTCGTCGATATCACGTGAAGTACTGTCCAGCTCTGCGTTTAAACTCATCCTTAGTCCACAACTCCTCCGTCGTACTCTAATATCAACAGGTCTGAAAAAACGCCCTAGCCTTTATTTATAGCATAATGTTAACTCAATGAATACACATATATCCATGGTTCCTCCTTACTTGGTTGGCAACGTCTTGATTCGTACCCTATATTCATAAACACAAATAGTGCGACAGAAGAGACCGACGGTTCTTAGTTAGAGAGACTGGTATCTACAGACCCATTTATTGGTGTATAACGAGGTTATGTACCGAGAGGTGTATTGCGGCGTACTTCTTGAATACCCCCTGTCCCCTTTAACGGTCCACTTATTTATACATCCCGCTTCAACTTTACCTTCTCTTCTTTCTATACTGAAACAATCCTCCTTTGAATTTTTTATCACTACCAGCATGAAATCATGCTACTAGGTCTCCTTTATAGTCCCCTTTACCTCAAGTCAAGACTTTTCTCTCTATATTTGTTACTACTGTGACAAAACAGAACAAGAAAAGGATCCACGACACTCTGATAATCGAGAAATGCATCCCTTCCTCATCCCAACACAGATTTCCGAACCCCTACCCTTCAGCTACTCCAACCTCACCCTCCAAGCAAATCTACCTTCCCCCCCATCCTTGCCTTACTCGACTTCCACGCCGGGCCCTTAACCACCCTCAGTCCACTCACAAACGCCGTCTTTCCATCCTTTTCTTTCACTGGGAAAGTCATGTTGCCTTATATAGTTAGCTCTCCGCAGCCACTAGAGCATAGAACCTTATGTATCCAGCTTCGGAATTTCACTCACCCATCCCCATAGACGGAAAATTCACATAAATATTCTCCCAACTCCCCCTGGGCACGCTAAAAATCTCATGCATAATCCCGATATGTGGATAGTTTTTGGAAGCGACGGTGTCCCACCAATTCCACCCCTTCCTATGCGCCTCACCCTGCGCAAAAGCACGCAAATCATCCAAACTCCTCCAGTAGCTCAGAAAGACCAAAGAAATCCCTTTCTCTCCATCGGTCGGACGGAGCCCAGGGCTGCTAGTGAGAACTTTTGGGGGTGTTAAGTGGTGTCCAAAATAAGAGGAGCGGAAGAAAGAGAGAGAGAGAAAGGTGAGGGGTAAGCGGAGTACGCTTTACTTACGCCCAGAGTTTTCACGATCGGCATTCGCTTCCTCCCACATATTCATAAAAAAGTCACCGACGTCTTTCATGCCAGGGGAGAGCATTCCTAAGGCACTTTGTATGTCATCAGTTTCTGCACATCCCCCGCCCCCCCCCATCCAATAACGATGTCAAGGTTGCGCCAAGGTAAGGGAATGCACTCACTGCGTACTCCTAACTCCCAATACCAACACGGTGACATCCCCACCCCCGCCGTTCTCGCTCAGCTTCCCATCCGCATTAACCATCGTCGCGCTCGCCCTGCCCATAATGACACCTTCGCTTGCAGGGTTCGGAAGGACGCCAGTAGCGATTAGATAGGTGCGGAAGATGCGCCATGACAGGAAGACAACCGCAGGAAGACCCGCTATCTTAGTCGGGAGGGAGAGGAAAAGGAGGGTTTGGAAGACGCAGCCGATGAGGATGTAAGTGGAGAGATGTATGTCGAGGAGTTTGAGGATGGCTAAGGGGGTGGGTGGAGGCATTTTGGGTTGAGGGTGAAGGAAGAGGAGAAAGAGAGAGAGGGAGGAAGGGTAAGAAAAGATAGGGAAAAGAGATATAGAAAGGGATAATTATAGTATTATTGGACCGTGGACCTTATATATCGTAAGAAATTCGCGGGAGAGTTAAGATCCCTTAGAGGCCAATGCGGTGGTTGCATAAGATCGGTGTTGCTCCGCCTCGATGTTCCCGCGGAAGAGGCTTGGGGGGGGATCGATACAGGTAACTACTAGTAAGTTAAGGGACAAATTAGAATCGGGGACTGTGATTGATGGGATTTCCTTCTATTCTTTGTTGATGTGTATGGTATATTGTAGCTTGCGCTGTTAGGATAAAGTGAAGGCACTAATGACTAATGTCCATTCGGAGGAACATTGAAATCGTAATTGGTCCCATACTGCCATATGAAGGTTTCTTTCCATATCATCTTGACCTTTTAAACGAGATGAATACGGGGACCACAACTGTAAGACGAGACGGCATACGGTAGGAGCAACTTGCTGCTGACTCAGCACACAATACATGTATATATACTCAACACAGAACATGATCACCAGAGAATACAGCCTGTTCACTACCCCAGTATTCACCTCATTCTGCTTACAACAACCATTACTAGTATACAACAGTGTCGTCCTAGAGAACCCTTCGAATTGAAACCGTCAACGAAGCTGGACTAGCACATTTTCACGCCGTCAAGACAAATCAGAATATCGAAAACAATGTTACTTCATTTAACTACCCGATGTACAGTCTAAAGGACGGCTATGCTTCCTATCATGGTTTGATAGTACGATAGGGCCACTCTGTGCTTATGCTACACTGGCGGCGTGACGACCTATCGGTATCGTGAGAGCATGGAAGAATCTTGAATTCTATGCGATTTCTGAGAAATCTTGTTGAGGTCGATACTTGTGGACAAGGCATACTGTAAAACATACTGTAAGAGTTGGAGACCAGAAATCAAAAGGAGGATTTTAAACGACCCGTGCTGACAGTCCTCCACGAACATGCCCTAACCACTTCACAAGGATACCAAGGGAAGGCTTGGCAAAGGGAATGTAAGACAAGTTTGGTTCGTAGAGCAAAGGTGAGTGTAGTTGCGCGGCGATTAACTACCTTCGGACGCTTCTCTGCAAGACCCGGTCAGCCTATCATCACCAAGAGAGTTATGGGTAATGTGAAGCAACCCGTTGAGACCGTTGGGACTGCGGGGCGGTTTATGGACCCTGACTGGTTGACTTGGCTGGCTCTCATTACCATGATAATAAAACACGTGACCGTATGCTTAGTCAGGACTTAGCACAAAAAAAACATAACCATTGACCATCTCCAATGCCTTTGTAGTTTCTGAAACTAAGATCTCACTGAGTCCGCTAACTTGTTGCCTCTTGATATGAGCTTCGGTTTGGCCCCTAAGAGACGTAGCATATAATGGCAGCAACTGACAGCTCGAAGGTGCTATTTGCACACGCGTAGAGAGGGCCCCCATGGTGGGTGGACTTGCCGACTCCTTGCGCAAATAAAGCTCTCTGTGAATGCGGCAGAGATCTGGTGGCAACTATACTCGGTAGGCGGTGCAAAGGAAGTAGAACTACACCCTTGTCAACAACACTTCCTATATGACCTGAAAGGGCGGAGGCGCGTGTCAGTTAATTTAGAGTGTGGATGGCAGTGTTCCTGCAATAGACTGAAGGAGCAGATCAGGTACACTTAAGTAGTGGGCTTGCTAGTTCGAAGTTTATGATAGTACTTTTGCCCAGGGAGGGGAAAATTGTCGTAAGGGACTTGGGTATCCAAGCCACTTCCGGCTTTGATTTATATTATATCTCTAGATCTCTATGATATAAACGTAAGCTGGCCGGAACGTCATTATCGGCGGTGCCCTGCCATTGCGGTGGATAAATCTAGAATCTTGTATAGCGGCTGCAAACATGCAAACGATAACAAAAGAAGCGCTCAAGAGGTATTGTTAGAACAAGCCCCATGCCACCGATCTCTAACGGAATTCTCCGCTCGTGAGCGCCGGAATTGTTAGCGGGAGCTGCAAAGGCGTGGTAGGGCATAATGAGCGAAGCAATTCCCAAATATATTGTTATTACGCAGAGCGTTGGGACAAGAATTGAACAAGGGCAACCACCATAAAGGTGGTTGAGAAGGAGAGCTTGAACTAGAAACAATATAGTAAGGCAGGTGACAAGCTCTACTCCTCAGTTAGTAAGACGGCAAGCCACATGGCCTGCAAACGGAACCTGAACTTGGTGGTGAGCCGGGGCCATGAACCGTAGGGGGTGGATTAGACCTACAGTTACCCTTTTCCTCTGAACGAAGGAAAAAACTTCCTGGAAACAATCAGGTTTGAATAATCAAAAAAAAAAAAAAAAAAAAAAAAAAGAAAAAAAAAAGAAAAAGAAAAAGAGCCTCCGAAAGATACTTAGGACGTGCAAGAGGACCCCTACAACATCGTCAGAGAAGGAAACCGACACGCTAGCAAAAGAGCTGTACCTAAAGTCATTGACAATGCAGGGGGCGGCAGAGACTGTGAACCACATGGTCACTAAAGAAATCCACGAGAATATCGAGAAAGATTTGGACAGCGGCCAGGCGAATAGGAGAGTCACCGAAGGAGATGTCCTGCTCGCTAGACTGAAAACTCTCCACTGGAATTAATTAGCTACGTTCCTAGGCGTGAGATAATTGAAAATAGAGGGGTTTAGAAAGAGTAGGCCACATATCAAGGTAAAGCCGAGCAGTTTAGTATTGTTAGGAAACGGACCCGCATGAACATGCATGGACACTCGAGGCAGGCATTTTACAGTATTACATGGCAGTACATCATCAACATGTAATTGCTTACTTCCCGGCTTGTCATACTCACGATAATTATTGCGCGAAACCTCAACGACCTCTTCACTCTTCATACTAGTTCCCGAAAACAGCAATACGCAAAATTCATTACCTCATTTCCTTCTCTCAGATATACCACCGCCAGTACGTAGCTATTTATAAGGAATTTATGGCTGCATGGAATAAGAGGTCATAGCAGGAAGCCGATAAAGCCGGCCGAGCTGTAGCCGTCTGGTGGAGAGGATGTGCAACCCAACTGTTCCACCTCTATGACGACCTTCCTAAACATGGAACAACTGCAATATCCCTACTCCGTACTTTTCGGACTAAATGAATGGTTGGCAAAGATTGGAGTTGCATGAATCACCCCAGGCTGCGCCTCTGGGACTGGACGGCAAGCACCCCAACATATTATGGCATCCTGCCCTTACCACACCCAACCCGAGAGGATCTCCTCCTAAAGACAGTTACTAAAGAGCCACATAAGACCTTCAAGGAGAATAGAACAGCATAGGCTGCCCCGCAATAGCTACTAGAGAAAAACCCAGTTGAGTACTTCCAAGTTGCAAAGACTACTGCAAAAAAAGAAAATAAAGGATTGGGCCCCCCTCCCACTAGCTAGCTAGCGAAAAACTCACCATAGCTGGGTTGAAATGGTATAAGGTAAAGAAAAAGCAAAAGGCTTGATTCCAGACGGACACTCCTCTAGAGTCAGGCTTACTTTGCTATAAGCATTGATATCGCATTGGAAGAACGGGCATACCACGTGGTAAGTCATAGCGCACGGAAGAAACGAAAATTTAGAAAAGAGCATGATGGATCAAGAACACGATGGAATTAACATTTTCAAAAATTGACGAATAGGAACAGTTTCAGGAGGTAAAGAATATACTAAGCACCGAGACACTAGATTTGAAATGGCGAACCTCCAAAAAACACTATACCTGCAATCCCCCGTGACGAACTCCTAACAGTATATCGGAACCTTCATAAAATATGTCTCACCCAACCAAGAGTCCTCTATTAAGCTTCACTCTTTTCCATGCACTCTCTTCCTCTCCTCTCAATGAGGGTGCGGGTTTGGATGCGGATGAACATGCGGATGTATATGTTGTGACGCGGGAGTCGTCCCTGGATAATGTACTGGCTGTCCGCGGTAGTACATAGTATGATGAGTTTGCGGCTGATTCACGGGGAAATACAGATGTGAAGACAGACGCAGCATCGACTGAGGCTGACAACAATTCTGGCCGGGATTTGCCGCGTGATTCGGGCAGCAACCAGGTGACGGACATGCTGGACAGGGCTGAATAGGCAGGCTTTGTGGCTGCGGTTGTGATTGTTGGGACCGAGATGGTTGTGCCTGTGGCTGTTGGAACGGCGATGCCTGCGGGACAGAAACAGGACGAGGCGGGGCAAATGCACGAGAAAGTGCAGGCTCCATTTTATTGTAATCAGCCCATGTATGCTCCGGGAGGTTTGGAAAGGCTTTTCCAGTGGTGAGGAGCATCACATAAGAAGCTGGATAATTAGGGAAGAGATATAGGCCCTGTTGGGATCAGGCATTACTCTATGAATCCAGACTCGGATAGGATGAAAGCAACATACCGCAACCGCCGTAAAATCTGCACTACCCTCGAGATATTTATTAATCCCGACCATCCCCTCCTCTTTACTCTTTAAATTCCAGCTGCCACCGCCTCCCACCGTCCTCATAAAATAACTACTGTCTGCCCCCAAACTCACAAAACTCGGAGCCTCGCGTCCATCCTCTTTCCAGACCGTCCTCATCGCGTCTTGGGATGCAACACGGTGCAAAAAAGCCTTTTCAAGCGCGGAGGGGACGTTGGACCATGATGCGGAGGTCTTGTCGGAGGCGTAGTAGGATTCGTAAGGGCCAAGAGTTATAGAGAGGGTGGGGAGGTCACGAACGATGCGTGGGTGGGATTGGTAGAGGTAAGTTATTAGGGGGTTGGGGAGGTTGTAGTGGCCTGAAAAAAAAAACGGGCGTCAGGAAAGATGAAGGAGTGAGTTGTAGGGGGAGAAGGCCCTTGAAAGGGAAAGCGTAAATCGTAAAAGTGTAAATAAAAAGATGAGAGAAGGGAGATATGCCTTTGAAAACTGTGATGAAGAAAAGATCGAAACGTACGGCAATAAACCTGATCATCGGCATCCCGGTAGGATACAAAATACGCATCTTTCTCCCCAAGAACCAACTCCAGAACATCTTTGATCGGCGGCTGTTTTGTAAATAATGCTTCGACATCTGTAGGTAGGTTGCGCCTACTGAGGTTTCAGCCTTGTACCCATATGGATGACAGTAGGTCGCTCTCAAGGACGGAAGAATAGATGGAGACAAGAGAGGTTGATTTACCGTGCCCAGTGCGTCGGACTGTTAAAGAAATATCCCTCTTTCGGGCCCATGGTAAAGGTCACTCCCACCGTCATGGTTGCTGTGTGCTGCTGACTTGCAGTGAAAGCTGGGGAAAGATGATAGCAATGCTGGTGGGATCAGCTGGAAAGAAGAGACTATATGACATAGAGTGTGTGGATTTGTTATAGCGCCACGCCAAAGACGTGCAAAGTGATATAGATAACGATGTCGAAGAAGAGTCTTGAAGTTGAGGTGGAAGTGGAGGCTCGGACTTCGTATGACAAGCCTGGCTCGCTTATGAATAATACTGTTTCTGGTGAGGCGCACCGAGTTACAAGACTCAGCCTCAGGCGTAACCCAGCCACAAGCGACAAGACAGATGGAATGAACTCGAATCATTAAAGCTCGACTCGCGATTTGGGGCTGAAAATGGATGTATTTTATTCACATAATCCGCGACAGCATCTACTAATCAGACATACCAGAGTCCCCGATTATCAGACACATTAAACGTAAGGTGAATGGGAAGAACCGCCTTGCCTGTAGCGCAACCTTGGTATTCCATCTTGTAACCTGCCACCACATGACCGACAAACTTATTCCTTGGATCGGGAAAGAAAATGGATATCGTCTTCCCGAACACCATACATACCATGCTCCGGGACCGTCGAACCGTTTTACCTGCGTCTGTTGAACCTTAAGCACTCCATCCCCTCAATAACTCAGTACGCAACCGAAGAAAACACACAAGGATTCAACCTTACCTGTTACCTCGCTTATTCGCCGCAGTGGCAGCAGCAGCAGCAGCAGCAGCAGCAGGCGGCTTATGTCCCCACATGTCGACCTTGAGGGCATCGCGGCAGTCGGGGCAGTACCAATGTGCGCGGCGTGGGGGGATTTCCGTGAGGCCAACGCAGTCGAGGTGGAACCATTCCTTTTCGCACTGTTCATTTTTCAGAGACAAGCATACTTTAAGAGTAGAAACGATACTTACCCGACCATCACAGCTAATCATGGTTCCGAAACTTACGTCATTGCAGATGCAATAACGAGGCTCGTTGGGATCGATCTCCTCCAGCGGCTCATGGGGCTCTTCACCCGTCTTTTTCTTCTTGTTCTTGCTTCCCTGCAAGCGCTTCACCACGGTGACCTTGTTCTTCCCATCCTCGTCTACAGTCACATCCCCCGATGGAGGCGGTCTTCGGCGTGAACTGGTTCGAGTGGGGAGAGCGGGACCTGCTCCGGGTAAGCTGGCATTGCTAGCTCGTCGGAGGTCGCGTGTTCTGGTCGCCATTGGTACAGGTGGCTCCGCACTCGCAGCTTTCGGAGTTGGAAAATGTCCACGCGCAGATCGTGGACGAGTCATTGGCGCAGTTGGAACGACCGGCTGAGATTCAGATTCAGGTTCAGGCTCAGGTTCCGGTTCAGGTTCCGGTTCCGGTTCCGGTTCAGGTTCCGGTTCAGGTTCAGGTTCAGGTTCGAGCGCAGAGGTAGGTGTTTTGGCTTCTGGAGGCTCAACTGGTGTAGGTGAACTAGCAGCCTTGGGAGCTACGGATTCACGCCGCGGGCGATAAGAAGCAGCCGTGGGAGTAGGCGGCACTGGGACTGCGGTTTGAGGCTTCTTGTTTTCTGTGGGAGAAAACAATGGAGCGGGCGATTTTCGAGGGGTCGATCTTCGGCTCGGAGCCCTAGAGGATGGTTTGGTAGCTGGAGTGGGTGTGCTTGGACCAGCTGGAGCGAGAGGAACTTGGGTAGTAGTAGTTCGTATAGGGTCAGGGGGTAAGGGAACAGGAGTCACCACTGGAGGTGGCACTTGGGTGACAACCGGAGGAGCTGGTGCGAGCGGAGGCAGCGTTGAAGCTGCAGCCACAACGGATGATGGAGCGGGTGCAATATGCTGAAAACTAGTTGATGGAGTGATGCGTTGACGCTTCGGTCCGGGAGGTTTCGTTCCACTATCTTGGGGAGCAGATGAGGGCTCTCTTGACGGACCACCGGGGGTGCCCACCACTGCTGCTGGAGAGGCCTCTTTCGGATCCCGCTTACGTTTATTCCTATTGGGTCGTGCTGATGTTTTCCTTACAGGCGTAACCGCAACACTCTCCCGCGTAACAAAGATGTTCTTCATCATGTTTCCGGCCTCCTTCAGTTTCTGAGTGGCATCCTCAAGCTCCTGCGCGTCTCGCATGGCTTGCTCTCGTAATTGTGCCTCCCTCTCCTTTCTAGCGTCATTCAAAAGTATTCCCTTGTTAACCACGGTTGTCTCCTCCTCGGCACCGGGATTGGGCACGCTGGGATCAGCTGGTACGGCAGGCTGCGGCCGCGGTGCAACAGCAACTACATCGCTCATGTTCGGGATACTTGGAGCGATTGGGGCAGACGAGAGAACTGGGAGAGCAGGGATAGCAGACATGGCGGGTATTGCTGGTACAGCTGTCACGACTGGAGCGGTGCGTGCTGCCTCCGGACTTGGAGCCGCTGATTCGGTGGGTACGATTGGTATGTCGGAGGGTACCGATGGCGCAAGGAGTGGAGCGGTCGCAGTTGGCAGAGCTGGTGATATCGCTACAGTAGACCCGACTCGCTGGGTTGCAGATCTCTGTGTGGGATCCGCGCCATCTTCATCCAAAAATGTCTCCCCGGCAGCCTCACAACGGGCCTTTTCTTTCTCGTAGGCTGTCCTTCCTCGACCTAACCTGTCCAGCTCTCGTTTTATCATTGTGTCGCTGGGCACCCATATGGCGTTCTTCTTCATATGCTTTCTCAAATGAGCCAATTCGTATGGGGTGAGTGTGAACCAAGGCGCATCTGCACTCCCGGGCCGCGCGCCGGGGGGCGGAGGGGGAAGTTGGGCAAGAGCACTGGCCGTAGATATACCTGCGAACGTGCTGCGACCATCGGTACCTACAACTCCTGAAGATCTCACACGCCCAGGCTTGGAGGACCTAATCTTCCCGTCCTTGGGCAATCTGATCCGATTGGAGGAAGTCGTTAGCTCTGTATTGGACCCCAAATCCGATTCATCCGAAGCGTCCAGTGCATGTACCATTGGAATAGGGGATAAGGCCTTGGGAAGCGGCACAGTGGTCTTCCTGCTACGATCCCTAGGGCGCGAGGCAGAAGTCGTCACCGGACGGGCGGCATCGTGATGCGTGTGGACGCGGGGAGTCCTCTCATATCGTGTCTGGATTGACCGTGTAGCCTGTGGAGAATTAGGAACCGGGGTAGGATCGCGCGAAGGAGGTTGCGGCAGGGCTTGAAGCTTCGTCTTGATTATCTTCAGACGATGGCAATGGCGCTCGGCGACCTCGTACAGACGCGCAGCTTCCGCGTAGGTAGATTCTCTGCAGTAGATGGCATGACTGAGAGTGGAGGCAATATCTTTGCGGAGGATGCGGGGGTTAGGCCGCTCATTGGGGGGGATATTCGGGAGGTTGCCGTACGTCTTGGTGAGTTCGTGGATATTTTGGGTGGCATCGAGGTAGTCGGCGTCCAGCTTTCCCACGAGAGTGAGAGAGCGCACGAGATCAGAAGGGAAGTATTCAGTGTAGTCCAGAAAGTCGTTGACTGTGGTTTGGGCGTCGGGGTTGGAGGGAGGTTGAGGAGTCAATTCATCGAGCGCTGTCGACGCAGTATCCTCAGCCATGGCGCATCGTCGAGTGCGCTCTGGAGTAGCAATGGCAGACGAGCGCGTCAGGGAGTCTAGCCACGCGTCAATGAAGGCGTGGAACAGTATCGGGGCGGCGTGGGAAGCAGCGAGGTTGTGTTTGGAGGAAGAATAGGGGTGATAGTTTGTTTTGGGGGGGGGGGGGAGGAGGGCAGCAAGCACAGTAGCAACAATGATGAGGCTCGAGACGCACAAACCATCAGAGCTCCCCCGTTGGTCTTGGCAGTCTTGGTCCGATTCTTTTACTGTAGAGAGACCACATGCAGGACAACCACACCAACACTTTACTTATATTTTACTTAGAAACAAGCCCTGAGCAATTAGGAGTTAGGTGCAGCTCTATATTTCTATTTTAGAAACGAAAACTTCTGACCTGTTATAGGCACGGTAGCACACACGCTGTTTAACATATCACGGGGTCATTTTCCAACAGTGACTCAGACCAATTGAGAGTTTCGTTTCACGAGTTCAGCAAGGCATCTGGGTGATTTGGTTTTGAGGCTTCATCTTTTCTAACAGTTTCTCTACAACCCCTCTGATATCAAAACCTCGCTTGACATCTTTCTATCAAGACACCTAAGATTCACAATGTTTGTATAATAATTCCTCTATCCATTTCGCTATCTTAAGTAATCTAGAGTCACGTTTCAAAGTTCCAAATTACGAAAAGAAATTTGATATTGTTAGAGTCAAGCTCTTAGACAACCTCACCATCACCCATCTCGAGGTCAAATCTCCAATTCCACTGCTGGGTACGTGGGTGTTTGCTCCTTCCCTCCTCCCTACGTAACTCTCAAAACCCGCTCCTTCCTTTCTTCGTCCTCCCCAACACACCGCTACACCTCCTCTCACCTCCTCTCTCTCACCACCCTCCACATCTCCACTTACACCTTACACCTTACACCTTACACCTTACACCTTTCACCTTTCACCTTACACCTTACACCTTTCACCTTTCACCTTACACCTTACAACTTACACCTTACATCTTACATCTTACACCTTACGCCGCCTCCTTTCTCTGTTTCCTTCTCCTCGCCCAACCCATCTCTTCACAATGTACACCGTCACACTCAACTTTCCCCACCTTCCCAGTAGAACTTTGTTTGCTTCTACAACCCAACAACTATCTCCGCCCCAACGCAAACTCATTCAGCTCACACCAGCCCAGTAGCTTCAAACTATGTCACTACCTTCCCGCCTCCAACGCCTCAGCCTGCTAGTCCAGTCTGATTTAGAGGCTCTTCCCACCCGAACGCGCTCATCCGGCCATGAAGCGGGGATTGACCAGCCAGAACCAGACGGTGTGCTTTTCTCTCCCGGTCATCACGACTCTATTGTCTCTCAACGCTCCTCTCCTCCAGCTTCCGATACCGGTGGTCAGCACGTGGACAAACACAGCTCAGTTCCCGACCCCTCTCCTTCCTCAGGTATAAAATCTTCCCTCCACCCCCCAGAATTTTCAGCATTCGACTCAGAGCCAGACTTCAAACAGCGACCGCTCCACCTTCGGAGCCGATCCAGCAATCACTCTGCGGCAGGGAATGGCGAACGGACTGTGACAACTCTGCGAAACGGCGATCTTGCACCTTCCGGCCTCGCTTTCACTTCGGTCCTCGCCCTTGCCAAATATCCATACAAGTTTGCTCCCAGGTCCCATTCCCAGCGAATTGCCTCAGCCTTCTTTGACGCGGGAAAGTTCTGGACACGCCATTGGGACCTGTAAGTATCCTCGATCCATGACCACACACTTGCTCAAGCTGATGAACCACCAGGTACTACGTGTGGGACCTCGAAGGATCGAAACCACTCATTCTTGTCCGCGAAGACCAAGTTCACCAACTCTTGAAGGAGATCAACGAGAAACTCACACTGAGACTCAAGATCACAGAAGAGCAAGAAGAAGACGGCTTCAACAGCCGGTTCCCTTATTATCCAGCACTGTATCCTCGATATCTCGGCAAATCCACGTCTCGAGAACAATACGAGGACATGGTTTCTGCTCCCAAACCAGCTGGCTATACGGCTGTCGGTGAGGCCGAGGGACCTGAGCCAGGTCAAGGCACCATCGAAGACTTCAAGAAAAAGTATGAGGAACAGGTCGAACTTGCCAGGGGCAAAAGTAAAGCAATGCGCGAGAAGAAGAAAGCCCAGAAGGTCTTGCAGCAGCGCAGCATGGTTCAGCAGCTGAAGCGTGCCCAACGCTATTTGGGACTTCGTCCAAAGAGTACCAATGGTAAGCGCCTGATTGTGGAACTGTTCGCACGTTCTGGAACTAAGACCTCCAGTCTCCAACATCAACGCCAGCTCTGGATTGGGTGGTGCAGCCGTTGAAGCCGAGAAGTCGGCCATTCCAGCCATCGATCCTCTCTTCCCCGTCCCATTTCCATTCGATCTAGATGTCGTCTTCATCTGCGTGGACGTCGAATCATATGAGCGTAGCCATAACAAGATCACAGAAGTTGGCATCTGCTCGCTGGATACCCGTGAGCTCAAGAACGTCGCTCCGGGAAAAGATGGATTGGGCTGGAAGTCCCTCATTCGAGCCCGTCACTTCCGGATCAAGGAGCACGATCACCTACGGAACTCCGAATTTGTACAGGGGTGCCCAGGAAGTTTTCAGTTTGGCGACTCCGAGTTCGTCTCCCTGGATGATGCCCCTGGCGTCGTTGCGTCGTGTTTCAAGCCGCCATTTTGCAAGGTGCCCAAGTCTGGCGAGGAAGATGAACCTGTCACCGTTACGAATGTCGATGCGGACCCGGAGGAAAAGCGCAACATAGTCTTCCTTGGCCACGATGTCCTGGGAGACATCCAGTATCTGCAGCTCCTTGGCTATAACCCGTTGAACTTGTCCACCCTCCTCGAGGCTATGGACAGTGCCATCATGTACCGGGTCTGGAAACGTGAGCCCAATATTACCAGCTTGGGCAGGATATTGTATGACTTCGATATTATCGCTTGGAGTCTCCACAACGCAGGCAATGATGCTTTTTACACTGTTCAAGCTATGCTTGCTGTCTGCGTCCGGGAAGCAAGCATTCGCGGCTCTCCGGATCTCGAGGCCATGAGGGAGGAGGACCACAAGGCTAGAGAGAAAGCAGCTGTCGCCGAAGCCAAAGCCAAAGTGCAGGATGATGCCGAGACCTGGCTTGAGGATGATGGCCAGGACGATGGGGGTGAACCTATCAAGCCTGTTCAGAAGGTGGTTCCCGAACACAAAGGAGAGCAGGTCAAGGTAAGAACCTTCATCCCTCTGCTGAAAGTCAGTACCAACACGTTCCACCAGGGCTCCAACAATTCTGCTTACCGAGGCCGAGGTGGTTCATTCCGGGGTGACCGTGGCGGCAGCAACCGAGTCAGGGGTGGGTTCTTCAACTCTCGCGGATTTGATGACGCTTCTTCTCCTCGTGGACGGAGTGGACGGGGTGGACGTGGCGGGTATGGTGGACATGGCAGACGTGGTGGACAGGATGAACGCGGTGGTCGAGGTGGTCGAGGTGGTCGAGGTGGTCGAGGGACTTACAGCCCAGGGGGATATGCTACTCATGGCTGGGATGGCGCTGGCGATCTTCCTGAACGCCGCGGACGTGGTCGCGGTCGTGGCAATGCCCGTGGCCCAAGGGGACCACCCCTTGACATGCCTGCCTCTGGATTCAGTGCGTCTTCTGGGACGATGCATGCCGAGGTCAGGAATCTTATTGACCTTTGAATGGTTGATGGAAACATGATGTCTTTGGTGCCACAGGGCCAATCAATCTTTACTCTGGGTTCGCTATACTTACTTGATGGATGGGATGATGGACTCCCTTTCCTTTTCGAATATTTGGATTTAGGACTGTTCGAAAATGTGCAGGATGTACATTCTTGTTTGAGATGACGGTGCGTCGAATGGATGGTGCAACACCCAGAAAGGCTTTGATGCCGATTAGCTATGATAGCGAATGAGTATGACTTGGATCTTCTTTGAATTGGGTTAGACCGATTTTACAATATGCTTGCTAAATGAGAAGCCTTTAGTCCTCCATATTCTTATAATTTTGCTCACTGGTATATGAGTGACGCTCAGGTTGTTTTCGAACCCATCCACTTCTTTAGGGGGCTATGCCTCAGCCAATTCCCCGCTTATTAACCTGTTCAGATATAAAGACATTAGACAGCAGAATAAGAATTCTATTTTTGTTTACATAGACATGTAACGACCGTGTGTATCTAATACAACGGAAAAGTACAGTGAATTGTATAACTCTCCGAGGCCACGTGCGCGGCAAGTCACATGCCTAAAGGAATTTGAACATAGCAAAGGCTCATAATATAACGCATAGACGTAACAATTTACATTTCTATAATGTGTAAAATAAATTTAGGTATATCGTCGCTCAGTGGCAGGCTAGGTATGCTCAACCTCCTCTTAAATCTATTGCTTTCCCTTTATAAACTTCAAGCATGGACTTCCTTCCTCCTAACATTTGTTCAATAGAGAGAGTCGACGGATAGCTGGTTAGGAATTACATCTAGATATACGGTAATGTATAACGACCGAGACAGAGCGGTAGTGATGACGCCTACCACACTCATAAATTTATTATAATTCAATTTAACGTGCTACCTGGTTCCCAATCGGGTCTATGAACACGTAATATCAATGTGTAGAGCAAAGTAAACCCGACATCAGAGGAATCTCCCTCCAACGTCCAAAAATATTTGCCTTTTCCTCAACCCTACACTATTCTAATATAGCTATGGTGGGACACTCATAAATTTAATTGCTTCTTTTTCCAAGTTTTAGAGGGTTTTTAAAGCGGCATAGACCACTTGCGGATGAATTCGTTTCCCTGGCTATAGGGGAAGTGGAGAAAAATGGTTAGCTCAGGCGTATGCACCGATGTAAGCATTGGGTTTGGTTGAATCAATTTCAGAATAGTTTTCAGTTCGGCATAGACCAACTTCCATACAGAATAACTTCCAAACAAAGTGGCCTCTAGGATGAAACACTAGAATAAGGATTAGGGAAAAGATGTTGAGGGAGTCCATGTCTATTAGGCTCACTCTTTAATCTCATAAGAAATGAATTTGAAGAAATAGAATTAATGATGTGAAGGGGCGTAGGTGCTATATCAAAAGTGCCATATGTGGAAGAAAGATAGGTAGAATAATGATGGGTAGAAGAAGAACAGATAAAGAAGGGTAAAAAGAAACCAGAAAAGAGGCCAGGCATTGTCTTGGTAGCGGTAATTGAATCAGGTACTAAACCCCCTAGCTTAGAGGGACGCTCCGGGTAGAGGAAAAAGGCAAGATTTAATTTTATAAATAGAAAGAAACAAAAGTCTAAAGTAGGATCAACTGAGTCGAATATAGAGAGTGTGTTCTCACAAACTTCAAACGAATCTCCCAAGCAGAACGACAGTTTAAGAAGGGAGTGCCTATATAATTTAGACCGAAAGTCATCCCAATACCTTCTGTTCATACTCTCCTAGGTTGAGACCAGATCTATTACTGCAGTGCCGCAATGTATCACCTATAGAGGCTTTTATGGCTTGTTAACTAGTATCTCCTTCAGTTTTTAGTAGGAGAGTATGAGGAACCGTCGAATATAGAGATGCAAGAGCACAATGAAAGCATACTCTGTTGGAGAAAATAAAACAAATTGATAACATGATCTTATCGAAAAGGGATTCTCATCGTTGCAAGGGAATAGGGAATAGGTAGTGATACATACTCCCTTGGAAAAGATACAGCAAAGATAAGGAATGGCGTATGATGAGAGAAAGTGAGAGATATTGACTCGATTGGAGTAAAGACAGCACACAGAAAGGAATGCTCTTTTGGAGAAAGTAGAGGATAGGAATATTCTGAGAGAAAATAGGGGACAGGTATGCAATGCTCCCTTTTGGTTCAGAATTATTATATTGCTGAAGCCACTCTTTCTATTCTCTATTTATTTCTTATACATTAACTAAACTTATTTTTGGTATTGGAACTACCCAGGAAGAACGTGACCCACTTTTGTTCAGAAAAGCCCCGTATGCACAACATCCTACTTATTACCTCTAACCACGACTATCGCCTTTAAGTACTCATACACATGCAACCTCTGTTCTCCTCCCTAAGCCCTCGCCAAGTTATCCAACTCCAACTGCTCCGGACTAACATAACTACTCCTCCTCCGACTCCTCGGCCGCGCCTGCCCCAATTCCGCATCATTCGTCTCCTCCAAAACACCTCCAGAAGCGCCACCCTCCTCCTCCTCCTCCTCCTCCTCAACCATCTCTCCATGATTCCCCCCCACACTCTCCATAGTAAACGGACTCGCCGTCGGGGCATCCAGCACCCCCAGCTCCTGGGGAGTAAAAAACAACGGCATAACCCACGTCCTCACCGGAATATACAGCATGATAAACACTGGAAACCCAATCGCGGCAATCGTCTGCGTAATCGCAAAAGTAGCTCCGAAACCAATCAACTCGAGCGCTACAAACCCCCAAACCGCCTTCTTCCGCAACCCTTTCAGTGGATCATTGCGCGGTGTGAGATGGCGGTCTTGCGCAAGGAAGAGGAGCTTGAGGGTTATGCCGTTGGCTTCGAGTGCTTGCACACCCATGACGAAGAAGAGTCCGGCGAGAACGGCTTGAGGGATCAGGTGGATTACAATAAGGAGGGGGCCTGTCATGGTGCCTAATGTCAGCAATCCCTGGGCGAGGTTGGAGACGCGCTGTTCCACTACGTGGTCGACCACACGGCGGGTGTGGCCTTTATTTGTTTCGTCTTCCTCGTCGGACACGGTGCGGGTTACGCAGAGGGATGTGGTATGGAACGGCGCTTGTGGGATCAAACCGTTGGGGAAGGGAATGCCGAGGAGACCGCCGACGCCGGTGGTGAGACCGAGGAGGAAGATGTCCCAGTGAAATCCCGCGGGTTTCCTGAGAGGGAACTCGGTGCCCTGCGCGATGAGTGAAGAGACGTTATGATCAAAATAAAACAAAATCGTAAGCAAGATGGCAAATGGGATAGCCAGAAACACATCGGCCACGCTGATGTCCCAGAAGTGGACGAACCAGCTGCGGTCAGTGGTCGGGAAGAAGGCTTTGGAGATGGGCAGGGTGAGAAGTTCGACGTGGCGCATTTTGCCGATGTGGACGAAGCCTGTGAAGAAGACGACCGTGAGAGGGGTGCCGTAGTCTTCGATGAGTTTGCGGAGGTGGCGTTGGAGGTAGGTGGAGTGGCCGATTAGGCCGCAGATATAGGCGACCATTAAAACAAGCAGGGCTATGACGATGGAGAGGTAGGCGGAGGTGTCGCCGGCTTCCCATTGGCGTGTCAGAACCTGGATACCCTTCTGGAGGTAGATGAACGCGACGTAAAAGCCGAAGATATCGCAGGAGAAGCGTGTGACGTATTTGAGTAGATTGCAGGCGTTCGTGAAGGCGAGTATCCAGTGCATGACTAGGGACCATCTGGGTTTATGTGAACATTTTGGGTCCATATCCACTACAAAATATGACTTACAAGCCGATCCAGCACATGAAAGCGAAATAGTTAGTTCCCCTTGGAGCCATGATGTCGTAAACGGTGTAGTTGAACACCGTTATGGGTCCTGTGATGGTTCAGCTTTCCTCTCATCCTATATCGATTGAGATCTGGTCAGCTTACCTGTCACACCCACAATAACAAGAGGCTGAGCTGCGAAGAGTGAGAATACGACAGAGCCTAATACAGAAGCAAGAAGAACCTCATTGACACCGAAACTTTCGTTGGTCTTGACAAACATGTCGAGGGAGAAAGCAAGTGCAGGAAGAATACTGAAACAATTAGCCCCAAAACTTAATTTAATGCTCCGATCTCTTATCAGACGAGAAAATATCCAAATGATGAGAGGAAGTGGAAGTAGAAAGGCATGTCAAATATCACAGATCCATTGAAAAGAAGATTCTGGGGGGAAAATTCCAGGGTGACATACTTTGCAAAGTACATGTACACAGTTGCAGGTACAACGCGATAATCCCAAGCATCCGTCCAATCGCTCCAATAGTACGGCGCCCTCCTCCTCACATCGTTGATCATCCCCCGAAACAAATGTATCTTCCACCACTTGTCATTGCGCGCCGAAGCTGTTGTTCGTCTAGTAGATAGCGTGGTTTCGCGGTTGAGGCCGCCCTCCGCGTGGCGCGCTTTGGAGAAGGTAAAAGGCATGTGCGATTTCCAGTGTTTCGTAGACGGATTCGGCGAGGAGGAGGGGCGGACAGAGATTCCATGACGCTGGGTTGGAACTGTTAGGGTTTCTGAGGGCGCCATGCCTTTGAACTCGAAGAATTGGGGGACCTTGGGAGGTAGCCCGTGAAGTATAGGTGCAGAAATTCGTTAGAGAGGAGCAGGCATTTGGTCGGCGCACAGATGAGACGTTAATAAACTAGATGAATCTGGGGAAAATGCGGAGAAGTGTAGGAAGAAACCGCAAAGATTTGCGGGTTGGTAGTGGTTGATACTGGGGGTTGAGAGTTAATCTAGAGAAAATGGCTTTGCGAGTATTCGGCTGGACTCGGTCCGCTTCAGAGAACGGCTGCCTTGGCATCCGTCATGGTCAACGGGTATGCGGCTGGCAAGATTGAGATAGATAGACATTAAAAGAGATTCCCAATAAAGATAGGTAAAGCAACAATGACCGAAAGAGGAAGATTTGATCAATCTTTGGATAGAGCACGTAGGTTTAAGAGAGTCGGGGCACTTAGTTGTCGGTCTAGGTCACGTGATTTATTACATTTTAACCATTCAACACTCAGACCAGGTTGCGTATAAACCCTCAACTTTACCTCTACTTGTGTATCAATTCTTGACTTCAACCTCCACTTGTGTATCAACCCTCAA
>ML993976.1:0-23533 GCA_010093945.1 Delitschia confertaspora ATCC 74209 | reverse complement strand
ACCTCTACTTGTGTATCAATTCTTGACTTCAACCTCCACTTGTGTATCAACCCTCAACTTCACCTCTACTTGTGTATCAATTCTCAACTTCAACCTCCACTTGCGTATCAACCCTCAATTTCACCTCTACTTGCGTATCCACCCTCAGCTTCACCTCCACTTGCATGTCAACCTTCCACTTTACCTCAACTTGCGTATCACTCCTCAACTTCACCTCAACTACGAATAGCTGAATACTCCTCACACACTTTTCGTTATGCATGATTGTGCTCACTAACTATATTTGTCGAGCACGGTCATACAAAATTGGGAATCGTGTTTGGTTCAGAAGTGCTATTTTGACCAGTCTTCCCTAAGTAGCACTTGTTATCAGAAACATTTTACCGGGTCTGTACTTGGCGGGAAGACATAACCTCTCTTGTAAACACACTCTGTGTCACGGTGTTGCACAAGAGAAGGTCAATCGTTATATTGATTACCTAGGTAACTAACTGTATGAAAAGAGAAGGATTAAAATAGAAGTAGGTAGGGGTGAGCAGCAAGTCCTAGGTAGATGTCCTCTGGGCACTAGTGGTTAAGCGACCGACAGAGCTGCTGACCACGCACGTGTTCATCATTCACTACGAAGTGATTCAACCTACCCAATGCAACCCACCCAAACCTATACAAGCATGTGTACCGCCGCCACACTACACAGCCATTATAATTTTCTCTCTATGCTGTCTTTCAGTTTAAACTTCTAATATTTTTCCGTTCAGCAAAATATACTTCATTTAACGTATTCTTTTTCCTAGACCGGCGATCCGCTGTCCGCAGTTCCCTTTTGGGCTACATATAAATAGGCTATATATTTTAAGAAAAGAGTTTGCGATATAGGCGGTTTTGATCAAGCTTGCCTAGACTATTATCTATTGCGGAGGTCTTCCTGTACCGGCCTTCTTCCTTTAGACTACAGCCATGTGCTGTGCATTGACTTCGAGTAACATTTCTACCTCTAAGCCTGAAGTGAGGGAGAGGTGATACGAATCGGAAAATATATGTATTGTGTGTGTGTGATTGCGCATTGCGTTGTCCTCTTGTCCTGTCGACTACGAGGGGTATTAAATACATGAACAGGGAGCCAAGACTCATGTGACCTTCCAGTCTAACACAAACTCTACACTTTCAATTCCTCTCATCGCTCCTCCACTTCACTATGAGAATCTGCCATCTCCATTCCACTTCTCTAAAAAAAATCTCATGCACTGTGGTACGCGGCTGGACCTGTAGTGTCTCTTCATCTCCCACTTCTCTCCTCTCAGCTTATTCGCGGGCTCCAATGTGACCTCAAACACTTTTCATCATAGCACTATGCATAGTCCTCTTCCGACCATTATTTATTTCTTAGTTTTTTACATATATCCCGTTCTCATTCTTCTCTAAACTTTTATTTAAAGCCTGCGAGGGTTCTTACACTGTTTTATATGTACCGCTGCAGAGGCTCCACTTAAACTCTCAATATGGCCTGTTAGGGATGGTTAGCAGTACGTAGGCATGAAGAAGTTAGGGATTGAACTGAAGTATATTGAAAAGTCTGGGGCCAGAACCCAATCTATACATGAGAAAGCTGACAGGTAAGGACAACGTCAACCAGACTAGGAAGGAAAAGCAGAGTATCGTAAACAATCAGTGACAAGAATGAGTGAGTTGCGACTGCGAAAGTGCAAGAGTGATCCTAAACCGTAACAGGACCAGAGTCACGTGGATAGCATTTCATGTCCATGATTGGAATCTTGAGCATACATTTTCCCTTCTTAGTGCTTGATCAACTCGGTCTGCATTTGCAATGAATTCTTTGGCTCCGACCTCTTTGAACTTCATTCTATACTCTCTCGCTTATCTTGAAAACTAACTTACCTATTGGCATCCATGTGTACCGCTGCCCTGCATGCATCTAAGCGCCCTTCAACGCCACGGAGGAAAAATCCCACATGTGACTTGGTTGCAGGAATCAATTTCGGGATGTTTTCATGGCGTCTTCGCATGCACTGACAAGGATACGGCTCGCTGTGTTATTGTGGATACGAGGCTATACGAGCTGAACTCCCCTTATGTAGGTAGGCTTTGACCCAGACAACTTAACAGTGTTTCCCCTCTCTCGACCTTGCGCGTCGACCTTTTTCTCAATTCTTTCATACTGTCGTTGAACATTACTATCAAGATATAACGGGCCAGGATGAGACGATCAACTTTTCACCGTCCAAAATGTCATCTTCTCCTCTTCATACCCATTCTCCTTTCTAGCACCCACGCGCAGATCGGCACATTAACTCAAGATCTCTATACCATGGCTGGCTTCCCAGCGCAAAAACCCTGCGCAAGAGACTGCTTCATGACAACCGACTTCTGCCCAAACGACCTTATCGGCACCGCAATCGACTGTGTTACGCATACCGACTGTAAAAGTAGAGGTTGGCAGGCTACCAACGACTGCTACTGTCGAGGGGATATGCAAGGCGCGGCTCTGCAGTATTTGTCGGATTGCGTTTCGCGGAAGTGTCAAGCTGGCGACGTTGCAATCGATGCGTCGAGTGCCGGGAACATATATGCGCAGTACTGTGCCCAGAAGGGATACACACCCTCAGCGGCACCAGCAACAGTCCACGCAACGACCACAGGAGTAGGCGGCGCATCGAGAACAAGCACTGGAGGAGCCGGAGCGGCACCGACAAACTCTCCCTCTTCCTCGAACAACTCCTCCTCATCCTCCAAACTCTCACTTTCCGCCATAATCGGCATAGTATTCGGTAGCCTCGTCGGCCTCGCTCTCCTCACATTCACACTCAATACTCTTTGGAAATGTCTCAGACAAAATCACCCACCGCAGAAGCAGCCGTTTCTGCAGCAACAGCCTCCGCCGACCTATCATCCGGAGCCGATGGGGTATGGGCTGCATGATATGCATGATTATCCGAAGTATTATCCTATGCCGACGAGTGAACAGGAGCTTACGCCGGATGATAGTTTTTCGGTGGCGGGTGGAATGCCGAGGGCGCCCCGGACAGTTGTCAGTGCCGGGGGGAATATGGGGTGGAGGCAGTGAAGTGATGCATGACGGGAGGTTTTTATATTATGGGTGGTATGCAGCACTGGGATTATATACTTCGGACAAGGGAAAAATACAAACTGGACTGGGGCGTTGATAATTTTTTTTTGGACAATCTCCACCGGTCGTGCAGTAGCTATCTTTCTGGAGACTACAATTCAGGAATGTTTGAGTAAACGTCTGTGTGCATGAAAAAACTCTCTTTACAAGAGGGGCGTTTCAAGAGCACCCATCTGACGCTTCTCCTTGCCGTTTACCTGGTATCTTTGTCGTAAAGATAAAGTTCTGACTATAAGGCTAAAGAGGATGCACTTAGGGCAACCTCCTTGCTCCATCGCAACGTCTGATATACTTTCTTCAAATCTCCGTTCAAGCAAAATAGCAAACTAGTATAATATCAAACTATCGCCCCTCATCGGCTCAACCCGTCCCAGACGGCGAACTCAAATACCCCAAAAACTTCTCCGCCTGCTCCTCAAACCACCCCATCTCCAAATTCCCAAACCTCTGCAATACCCCCAACCTCTCCACCACATGCACCTCCACCTCCTCCCTCGCCGGAAACGCCCTTGGTTCCACCCCCGCCCTCCTCGCCGCCAAATAAACCTTCCAAACACTGGCACACGCCAAATGAAACTGAATCTGCGCAACCATACACTCATCCCCCACCCTCATCGCATTAATCAACGCAGCCTCTCCGTACTCTTTCGCTTGGTCGGCGTATTCTTTTCTTTCTGAGGGGGAGGAGTGGCAGAGCATGCTGAGACGCAGGGAAGTGTCCATTAGTTTTTGGTAGAGTCGGCTGTATTGCTTGGAAGAGGTAGAGGGGTCTTGTTTGAGGTAGTAGAGGGCTTTGGAGAAGTAGTGGAGGGCTTTGGAGAGAATAGTTGTCGTGAGGCGGTCTGGGTGCATTTTCAATTGGGTATTGCCGAGCTGCATGAGTTCGGCTTGGACGGAGGTTAGGATCGTGTTATTGGAAGTGCTGAATGCGTGACTTGAAGAGTCAGACGGGGTAGGGGACTTACATATCTCTGCTGAGGTGGCTCGCTCTAGTACTCGGCTTGGTCGTTGTTGCGCTTCAAGCGATCGCTCTTTTAGTCGTTGGATAAACTCGTCTGTGGGTTCATCTAAAAAAATTACAGATATGTCAGTTACTTCCATTCCTTGCGCTATGAAGCTCTGTCTGACGTACACTCCTTCATCCTCAAATTCTCCACACACCTTCTAACCTGCACCAATGTATGTCTCTCCTCCAAATACGTATCCGTAACCCCCTTAATGGTCGCCTTCTCCTTATACTCCGCCAACCCCACATTCTCCAACCCATTTACATTAAACCGGAAACATCTATAATCGTTAAACCCCTTCCTCCATCGTCCCTGCCACCGCTGATTCGTAGCTTCTGTTTCACTCGCCACTTTCTGAAGCGTTTCGACAAAGTACTTGAAACTCCTGTCGCTGACATGTCGATATCCTGGGTTTCCCGTGCCGACAGATATGAAGCATTTTACTAGCGGTTGGAGTTGTCCGCTTTCCTCGCACCATATGTCGCTCGCTTCTTCCTCGACTTCTACGGCGGGGTTATTCGCTCCAATGGCGCCGTCCACGAACTTGCTTCCAGAGATCTCGACGGGTGTGAAGTAGGTGGGAGCAGCGGAGGTGGCGAGCGCGGCTTCCAGGATGGAAGGGTTGCGAATGGAGCCCCGTGGGAGAATGTAGTTGCGTAGATGGGTGATGGTGTTGGTTTCTTGGGTTTTCGTGCAGACGAAGCTGTTTGGCCTTTCTGTTAACCACCTTTATCCAATCTTGCGCCGCGTAACAGCGCCGGGGGAGAGGCGGGCGCTTACACTTTACACTTAGGCTTCCTCCCGTTCTCAAACGGCTCGTTAGGAGACGCTCCAGCTTCCCTAATGACCTGCGAAATCGCTTCTTTCAACACCTCTGACTCGAACCGTGCTTGGACCTTTAGTGTTATGCCCATTATACTTCTGTTCTTCTTCTTCTCGAACACTCGCTTCATCATCTTGTTATACGCTTCAATACACTCATCTACCGACATCTCGAGGTGACCGAGCATAATCGCAATGAGCCTATAATTATTCTCGTCAGTGTCCAGAGCTCCTGATATTCTGTAGATAGTAGAAGCGGGCCATTTCTTACCCTCCTGTACTCGTCCCTCCAATCAAATCAAAAATCTCACAGGGCTTCCTCGACTTCAGCCCAGCAGCTTTCCGCGCATTGTTCAACCCTTCCATAATACTCTTCAGGATATACAGGGTCGAAAGACCCCGAATACCTCCGCCATCTAGCGAGAGGATGCAGTAGCCTGTGTTGTCGATTGTGCGACCATCAACCGGTTGCGGTTGGGAAACCGGTAGTGTTGAACATGCGGAAAGGGTTGGAGTGTGGACATCATGGAGCGTTGCCATGATGTGATGTCTTTACCCCTTTATGATCAACAACATAAAATGGCAGTGTTGGATGCATGGAGATTTCTCCAGATTTCTGGCGGGGTAGCAAGTCCGGTCCGGTCTCAGCCTTGCAAACTGAAGTTATTTTCAGCTCTCCTTAAAGCGGCCATGCAGCAGCCATATCACATCTTGGAGGGCGAGGCTGACGAATCAGGCACAAAGAAATACGAGGAAGGGTTTTACACTTCCATTTTAGGAGTCAAAAGTTATCGTATTGAAGCGAAGAGAATAAAAGGAACTTTACGAGGAATCAAAGGCGTTCTGTTATCTGATTGATGCCCGACGACGGATTGGAGCCACTCACAGTCTTGGAATAGATGGGACTTGGTATGCACAAGCAGGCTCTGCTAATGGCGGTGGTAACAGATGTGTCAAAACTGAGAAGGGGAATGGCCTGTCTAGGCAGGGCACCAAGCAGTAAACATGGTTTTTCCCCTAGAAAGGGTTTTCCAAAATAGATAATGGAGTCTGCGTGGGCCTTTCTTGCAACCGTATCGGACATAAAACTAGAACTAATAATAATATAATGACCTGTCTGACTAATGGACAAATCGAGACAGGAAAAGCCGCTCACGTGTGGGAAGTTCGAGTCGTGAACTAGCTCATGTCATCAAACTTATAGCCATTCCCAGTTTCGTAAATCTCACCTCTACCAATATATCTGCAAAAAAAAAAAGTCAATCCAGCTTACCCTGAAAAGTCACTGGATGTTCTTGCTTTCCTCTGATCCCTTTCTTAGTTCCTCTGAGTTGCATTTGAAATGTCTTCCTTAGTATTCCTAGAACTTCTCGAGGTGCTATTTCACTAAGGTTGGAGATTTGTCTCTGGTTCACCAATTTGAGGTTGGTTTGACCGTAATGAATAGAATGACAAAGTGCCTCGTACCGCTGGTGACTCGTTCGGGTGAGAAGCCTTTGAAGAAGACACGAATCGTAGGTACAAAAGGGCACAGAGACCAACATCCAGTTCGATTATCAGGCGATAGAGACAACCAGTGATAGTTTCTGAGTTATATGGTCGACAGTGGCATTTTAAATTCATAGAGTGACTCACAGTTTTCATCTTCGCGAGAACAAATGCCCACTACACAAGATTTATACAGTCAATTCCAAAAAAAATTAGGGAACTTGTGCGGAAAAAAAAAGTCTTGATACTCCTGCAAGCCGGATGGCAGAAGCAGCAATATAACTGTTAATATAGGTATATTTCGGCAGAAGACACAGTTAAGGATCGGAGAACCTCGATATGCTGAAATTGGTTTCCCAAGAGAATATATGTCCGAGAGGAAGTCAATGGCCCTCATGACAACCAGAATCATCATGACATATACAGCATACCAAGCCTTTATTACGCTATGTGTACGGAAAGTTCATTTGTAGAAAAAGAGGAAGCTCAGTTTCATACGGAGAAGATCATGGAAATTCAGCCTTGAGAGTATGTTGGCTTGTGAAATTACGTGCTTATCATATGGAAATTGTTAAGTTCGATGTGATTACACTGGCTTCGTGAGAGGAAGACAAATCTGATCTTGTCATCAAGGCAGGCCGTGACATTGGGGGAACTGGGTAAGTCGGACAATGCGAAGCAACGCCTTTAAATTTTAAGTCGCACAAATTGTCTAAGGACTGGTAGACTGAATTCCTCACTAGCAATCATAGTTGCACCCGCTCCTACAGCTAAAATCTAATTAGACAGTTAGTAATGACTTCTGGCCTGTTTTGGAAAGGGGTGGTGAAAATCTGTAATGAAGAGGAGATAGACTAGAAGCTTGATAGCAAAAGGCAATTCAACGCTTCTCTCGCATGGAAAAAGAAAGAAATGTGAGAAGGGCGGTTTAGAAGATTAGGTTAATGGAAATGGAGACCAAGGTTTGTTGATATCGCTAGCTGTTTAGCCAGAACCCTGGCAAGTACATGAGAATTAGTCGAGTGCGAAATCCAACGGTGCCAAATTGTCGGAGGTGGGTGAGAGCTCCTGAGTGGAATCCCCTTTCTCGCGCACGTGACTATAGCTACCTTACTGGTTTGTGGCGTAGCGATGACATGTTCTCAATAATACAATCTTCTAGCCCTCAGTCACTTAGACTGGGCTTCTTCCAAAATAATAAAATCATTCATTCATTCACTATACTGAACAACACAAATTAATCCAACAGACGCATGTTGCAAAGACCCTTTCCATCTACTAACGTGGCTGCTGTATGATTTCAGCCCATAATTTAGTATAATGATAAGTATGATAGCATATCTTGGTCACCAATATGAAAGGAGCACCTATATTACACTCTCGATGCAAATAAAAAAAAAGCGACGACAATCTTAGAAATTGGTATGGGTGGGATGAGTAGAGTTCGAAGTACAAAAATTGGAATTGTGGTAGTGTTTGGTGCTGGGCCGAGCAAGATAGAAGGTGAATTCGAAAGAGTTTATATGTATATGGAACCTTATAAATTTCACACTGTCCTCGTCCTTTTTACACCAGATGATTTATGGCGACTTTTGCCCCAGTGACCGATGCACTTCAGGGAAAGTCCTCATATTAGGGCCCCTGATGAGGAATTGTCCACTCAGCATCGAACATGTTTCAGAGGAGCTCTCTTCTTACAGAATCACCGGTAAAAAAGAAGTGAGAGGACGCGCATTTTCCAAGGGTTGAACCTCTCCAACTAAACATTCTATATGTGTACAATTGCTTCCAGCAGATACCTTGAGTTATAATCAAACAGAAAACTGTGACTGGAAAATCCTGAAGATTATATCTTGTATCCTGAATTTGTAAATAGATGAAAGGAGGTTTAGTATAATAAATATCTCTTTAGACGAGAGAGAAGCGCCTGGTGGTACAGCACTCTGGGCTAAACTGGCCTTGAAGGCATAAAGGGATTAGAGTAAACTCAAGGAGAATAGCGCCGCTCCTGTGTTTATTCGTTTTTCTTTGCTCTTATACCATAGATTATGATGATTACAGTGTACTCTAACCTTATAACCCGCCTCTCTGTCTCCTTTCTTTAGCTCAAATTCGTTCCCTAGCCCCGTCCTTTTTCAGAATTGTTTTTATACAGAGAGTAGATAGTGTCTGCTTCTTACTTCATGTAAGTTATCTACGTCTCGATTGCATATCTGTTCTTTTATTTTAAGCCCAAGTTAGTAAGTGGAAGCACATGGGTAGTTTAACGGTATTAATAGTGAGGAGTATATCAGTGACTTTCATCGCAGTATCCCCGTGAGGAGATAATGAGTGATTTCGCAACTGACCCGATAAATGAGCGTTGAACAAGCCGCCACTGTTTGATGCGCCCACACATCGTCCACACATCTTCCACACATCTTCCACACATCTTCCACACATCTTCCCTCCAGAAGCCCAAACCTTAAAGGCCTAGGCCCGGTAAGTAACCAGCTGTCACTTCTTTCTATGCAAAAGCTCCAACGATAGACATACTCGCAGCCCCCAGCAACACGTAAATGAAAGCCTTCGTCTTATCCCGACTCGTCAATTTATATGCTTCCTCACCCAAAAAGTCCTCTGCCAACAAATCTACAAGCGCAGCATACAGCAACAGTCCACTACTAATTGCATTACAAACCCCGACGAGAATCAATCCAAGCGCACTTTCTGGATCATAAATGCTCCTCGTCGCCAATCCCAACGCTTGTCCAAATGGTGCGGTGGTCCCAAATGCAACAACCAGTGCCCAAGGCTTCCAACTCCCCTTTGGATATGGCACGGCAGCGATTCTGGAACCGAGACCGAGCCCTTCAAACATTTGATGGAAGACGATAGCAACGAGGAGGATGACGAAGCCGTTGACAGTTATGGAGACTGTCATGCCGACGAAGACGGAGTGGAAGAGGATCCCGCCTTCAATAAGGGTGATTTGCATAGATTGTTGTTCAAGGACCATGGGATCCACGTAGACGCCTTCGAGGTCGTCGTCGACGTATGATTTGACAGGCTCGACGGTAACGACGGCGGGCTGAGGGGCGTTTTGGGTGTAGAATGAAATAGAGGGCATAGCGCGATTGATCGTGTCGATCATCTCGTCACGCTGGCGGATGTACTGCTCGTAGAACACGATGAACCAGGGTGGCATCTCAGACTTCGTTTCGAGGCCGTCTTTAGTGTCCGGCAGCGGGTAATCTTTGTGATCGAGAGTGAGACTGTTATTGTTAATCGAGCGTAGAAAATTGTTGTAAGTAATTATGACTTACGCCTCGCTTACCCAGTTCCTCTTCTTGTCTCTCGCTGTCGTGGTTATGGTCATTTGCGAATCATAGCTGTGCCTCCGGCCATTACGAGGGGGATTAGTGACGACTTCTGAGATACCGGCCGACACAGCGTTGTTCAGCAAACTCTCCCCTGTTACACCACCATGAGTATGTCCACCAGTCTTTGAATTGAGCCACATCTCGATGAGGAAAAGGACAAAGAGAGATCCCATCATGATGACTCCAGGAATTGCTGGGTATTTATCGGTGAACAGCCCGGGAAGACATGGATTGTTGAGAGACGGGAATGCTGTGGGAAGAAGCTAAGAATGATTAGCCATGGTCTCCATCTGGAGGTTAAGAAGACTTACATGCACGAATGCAGTTGCTATCAAGACACCTGTACCAAAATGCTTACAGAAGAAGAACACTTTTGGAGGAATTTTCATCCACTTGATCTTCTTAGCTACTACGGGGAAACCACATCCACCAATACTAGCTAGGAAAACAATGACTAATTTTGTTATCAACGTGGAACTCTATGGCTGAAGAAGGCTGACTTACAGACAGCTGCCAGATGCAGTGGAAAATCATATTCATCTATTAGTCCGTCACTTCCGCACTTCGGCTTCTCCATGACGTCCGACCTCTTTTCCGGGAAATTGGAGAAGGGGGGGGTATAGTAATATTTATATCAGGTGGGCCAGCCCAGTAAGCTCCGTCGCCTACGATGAAGAAAAAGAAGAAGAAATGAAGTAAAACAAAAATTTCTTCCAGAGAGGTAAAGAAAGGAAATCAAGAATTCAAGAAGTTTAGTAGTCTCCTGGGCTCGGCACTGGGCAGTGTCCACTGCTTTAATGCTACCATGACAAGATACTGTACTTGTCACTAGTGATGTACAAGAAGCACGAGTCAACACTCAAGCACTGAACACCCAAAATAAGTGATAATGATACTTAAGGGCGCGGTGGCCAGTATCGATAACAGGCCCATGCTTAGATTCGTTGTCTTAGAAGCTGTGCAATTCTCCCAGTGGAGAGGGGCGACGTGTTCCAGCAGAGTGTGATAAGCAACCTACGTAGCCTTGGCTTAGAGAAAGCACTATTTCCATGGCCGCAACAAAATCTTGTTCATTTAGCTATATTGCATATGCTCAAAACTATAATGTTTCCTAATCGGGATAGATCCACAAAGCTTTGGATGGATGGCATAGCCACGATGTTCACATGCAGCTCAAGGGCTGTTAAGGGCAGGCGGGGACCGTGACAAAAGGAGTCCAGAAAGTGATGCGGCTGCAGCTTCAAAGAGAACAATTTGCTGCAGTTTCGGTGGCAGACGAGAGAAAATACAAATAAAGCTGACGAATGGCATGAGCGGTTAATCTCATGACATAAGAGCCAAGGCCGGAATGTGGAATCCGCGTCAGACTGTCAAAAACTGGGGGCGCCGTGGTTTCAAGGGTCGGTGAACAACTGGGAGAAATGGAAATATGATGTGAAAAAGGACGAATAAATATTGAGACTGGACGACAGGGAACCACTGGGGAAGCCTTTAGGCGAATACTTTTGCCGGACAAGGTCCGGGATATAGGGCTGAACGTTGTCATACTTGTCAATCCCAAGTTAAACCCTTCTTAGTAGTATCGAGACTCCTATCGACACTTGGCATGTTTTAAGCTCTCCATCCGAAACTTTTCACACAGCAGCGTGCAGCAATCGCCATCTGTCTTGAAGCGTGCTTCCGGTGCATTCCACCGTGACGAGAAAGTTTTCGCCCCTGGAGGGAAGTTGGGTTTAATACCGACGGCCCCCTAGGGACATATTAGATTCCTTCTCTTTTATTTCGATCCAGCTACCTCACGTATCCCAGAAACTCAAGACGGAAAACATGGCTTCCGAAGCTCGTCGTAAGTCTTGTATCCACCTCTTTCAAGCACAGTTCTGAAATTCTCCAAGCTTCTTCTCCACCGGCTGGTCCATCTGAAAGCCAATCAGTTTCTCACTCAGCATCTGCAACAATACCAAAGGCTTCATCACCGGAAAACTCCAATTATCCCAGTGTAACTGCACATGAGCAGCCCGATACTATCAACCCTCTTCCAAGCGATGCCTTCGCAGTAAATGAAAAGCAGACCGTCATCGTCAGCGAGGAAGACCCTCTTGACCTTGGTAGGCATCGGCGTGAAAATGTAAACTCCAAACAAATGAAGACCGACTACCCCACTGCCAACAAAAGACGAATGAAGAAGTTCTACAACAGGCAAAACCAGTTGATAGACCAGTTCCTTCAGAGTGGAGATGAGGAACGCCTAGCTGCCCTTGACACACTGGAAAACGGTCCCAAAGTCAAATTTGCTGTGAACGCTTCTTTCGTGGTAAACTTCTGTCTGTTCATCATCCAGATGTATGCAGCTGTGTCGACAGGCTCACTCTCGCTGTTCGCCACAGCGGCAGACGCATTTATGGATTTAGTGTCATCGGTTGTCATGTTGATAACTTCCCGCATGGCTGCTCGGCCAAGCATATACAAGTATCCCGTAGGTCGTAGACGTATCGAAACAATCGGCATCATCATGTTCTGTTGCCTCATGACGACAGTTACCATCCAGTTGATCGTTAGTCAGCCCCATTCGATGCTACCGACTGTATACTGAACATAACAGATCGAATCCGCTCGCACACTTGGAGGAGGTCCCCAAGATCCTGAGAATTTGCATATCATCCCCTTGGTGTTCATAGGCATTGCAAGTAAGTACTGCCCTTTCACAGGATGACAGTCTTAATCAGTAAAGTCTTTTCCAAGGGCAGCTTATGCGCATACTGCTATGCCTTCCGCCGCTACCCAGCTGTCCATGTATTCCTCATTGACCATCGGAATGACATCGTTGTCAACATATTTGGTCTCGCCATGTCGATTGTCGGTACGCGAGTCGTATGGTACATTGATCCAATAGGTGCGATCCTGATTGGCCTGTTGATACTCGTCTCCTGGGCCTCCAATGCTTTTGATAATATATGGCTTCTGGTAGGCAAGTCCGCGCCACGGAACTTCATCTCCAAGCTCATCTACATCGTTGTCACGCACGATAACAGAATTCGGAAAGTTGACACAGTTAGTGTTTCTTGTCTCCTCACCCAAATTCCCACTTGTCCGTCATTAACACAGTAAAACAGTGCCGAGCATACCATGCTGGACAATATTACTATGTCGAAGTCGACATTGTCATGGATGAGGAAGCCCCACTAAAGATCACGCACGACATCAGTCAGTCGTTACAACGGAAACTGGAAGGTAAAGTTTGCGCTTAATCTTGCTCCTGCTAGGCACCATCCAGTAACTTTTTCTAGGCCTTGCTGATGTGGAGAGAGCGTACGTGCATGTCGATTACGAAAGTGAACACGATATCCATGAAGAACACAAGCCTCTGTATGAAGAGACTGAGCGACGCTCCATCAGGCAGCGCGTCAAGGAGATGTTGACATTATTCTCGAGGCAGGACGGAAGAGCATCATGACGAAAGGTTTGAAAAAGTACGTGTATGATCACTTGTTATATTTTGTTCGTGTATATAGCATACAGAGATCGTTTTTTCAAGCGTTGCGCTAAGAGGTATTGGCGACGATACAAGGTCTTAACTGAGAGACTGTTAGCAAAGCTCTCGACAAAGAATGAATGTACATGAACGCATTAATTTTTTCTTTCTCAGAAACAGATTCGCTTTCGCCTCATATCGCAATTTATGCGTCAGAGTGAGCTGGGATTAACGAAGTTGTTGTCATCCTTGAGTACTGCCACCGGCGGTGGAAAGAAGAAGAAGATTGCACATACCGAGTGTATCTATCTTGTGAGATTATTGATCCTGTTCATCGGTATTTAGCACAGGGCGGCGAGCTGGTGATGAATGATCGAAAGTGAAGTTGGATGAAGGATGATTGTGAGTTTTAAGGGAAAGAGAAACTTCGACGCTAGGGCCACTAGCGGCGCTAACTTAAATAGGGCACACTAGCTGTAGTGCACAACTTTGCCCTAAACTTCGTAATACTCCGTATACATGTCTTAATACTGTACGGATTATTTTAGAAAAGAACATCGTTCAGCATATGCCCTGGCAGATTGAGAGCAGTAAAGGTTTCTCTCTATGGCGTCCTAATTTGAACATGGACCTCTCCAGCGATTTTTCATCCAAAGAACCCAGCCATTTCCCAGTCAACCAGTTCGACGATCTTATTGTTGTCCATTATGCAGTTTGAAAGGGAGAAGTTGTTATGCATGAAGCTTATACATGGATCTTTGTCTTCATCGGAAAAGATGGCGACCCTTTCTAGTTCCCAGTTGTCAGCAAAATCAGGATCAGCAACGATATAGGAACAGTTCCTAATCCTGAAGGTTACCTTTATCGTCTGTAGCAGCCGCAGTATTTCTCTTCCTTGTTCTTGGAAGGCAACTTTTGGAGACTGGGAGGTGTACTGCCAAGCAAAATCAAGGCCAACTCCAGCAACTCTCTCTTGTATGAAACCGTCGCCCATTGATCGTCAAGAGACAGCTAGCCTTTTCATTAAAGCCTTAAGGGTTGAACTTAGAAGTACCTTGCTCGCAAAGTAGATTTGAGGGAACTGGATTTCTCCCAGTACCTTCATGGCCCGAGCGATAACTCCAAATTCGTCTGCGTCGGCATATGAGTTTTTCTCGGTGGACCCGTCTGCCTTCCGAGACTTCTATCATATGGCCTGATTTGACTATGAAACTTCGAAGGGCAAATACATTGCAACCTCCATCCTGATTCTCGTAGATCCTGTTTGATTCATTACATGTTTGTCCAGTACTTCAGGAACCGGATGATGTAGAATTGACATATTTCAAGTATGGTTTAGAGTTGGGATACAAAACGAAGTGTATGAGATACCCAAAGAAGCTGAAGTATGGGGGAGTCCCTGTGAAAATGTTCATTTTATGACTGAGTAACTCATGCAGGGGAAGGTCAGTTTTAGAAAGAATGATTGCTTGAGGAATACGTGTGGGGTTTTCAACAGATCCGGCTATCTCAACTATACATAAATTCCACTCTACCCTCCTATATTTGTCTCGCTGTGAGGGGTTGTTAGCTGAACCGGATATAGTTACCAGGCCTTGCATTTGTCCTCTTTTTACGATTGTTGGTGTGGACATTGTTCTTGTGGCTAGCTGAGGGCAGATATGCAAGGCACTTCAGTTTCCTGTTGCTGATCTGGGCCTTCCGTGTCTCCGCTTCCATCAGCTACGCTAACACACAAGTTCATAAAACCATCTGCACATGCTAATCCCGTCACCGTAGTCGAGAACTTTTGAAGAAGAAGGGAATGACTACCGCTGTGGACGAAGGCTTTCATGTGATGAGAGCGCAATCAAACTGTCACAAATCAAACCATGGCTGGCAAGATCCAGACATCAGTAACATTGGTCCGGTATCATGACAGGATATAGAACTTAAAGAGGAAGACTAGCAGTAAGAGGCCTGAAATGCTGTCGGCAATACAACTACTGCTTATGATGTAAAGAAAAGAAAGATCAGAACAAAAAGAACATGAAAAATACGGAGCGATTACTTGAAGTAAGAGAAATGTATACCGATTTACTGCACTCTAACTTAGTAACTGCAACAGCGATCTTGAGACCGAGCATCAGTTATCATACTCTTTAGACCATTGTTGTGGATGAGGTGTGGTGGTGATGGCAAAGGAGGAGTGACGGATTTTTGACTTCCGAAAGAAGGGAAACTAAGCTCTACAGACACCAACCGAATTAGAGTGCTGCTTAAGGCCTGTTCGTGTTGAGCTTTAAATCTTAAATGGAGGTTCCGAGTCCATCGCAGATCCAAAACGGCGACAGAAAACTGGAGGTTGTTCATTACAGACGACGTCCCATCATGAAGTGGAAGCTCAGCATCTATACAAAATTGCGGTAAAGTTGCCTATCAAGGGGAGGCAATCTAGAGCAAGCTCCGTTTCTGTAACTGTTACTTCGAGGCTCCTAACTCTTTGCTGAAGCCTCCAATTTTCACAAGTTAGGAGACGCCTGTAAAGTTCTTGCTACTTCAAAGGAAACGGACTCCGGATGAACCGTACAGGCCATTAGTCATTGCTCCACCCTTTCCCCCGAAAACCCGTGATCTTGCCGTCCAAACAATTCACTACCGATTGCATTTTCTTAGTCAGGCCTCTTGCCTTACAATACTATTCACATCTCGCTGTTTGAGTACACAGCGAGTCGGCGATATTCACCACCAACCTGGACCCTTGGCGTTAGTCAGTAGGCTGCCATCGTCATGGCTTGGCGCTGACGCCGGATATCAGCCATACTGCCACATTTCGGGATCCGGAAAGGCCTAACTCCCATCGCTACCCAAGATTCATCGCTCACCACGCACATTCACCTCCCTTACGCCAATGCCAGAACCGCTTACTATACCGCATGCCATCGTCAGAGTATCCTAGGCTACACGTCGTCGACTGCGAGCGGCGCCCATATTTCTTTTCATACGCCTCGGCCCCCGCCCAGCCAACTCTCTCTCCCCGGTGAGCCACGCATTCACCGTGTGTCTGTCAAAGATTTCTCCAATGCACGCCGCACGCCAGGCTCTCCGCCCAAAGCATCAGGTCTTGATCCTGAAGTGTTATCCCAAGTTTCAGAAAAACAATGTCGATGTCAAGCCAAACTCAAGCGAGCTGAGCTATCTGCTTTACTATGCTAGCACGCGGCGCAGTAAATTGCAGAAAGTTGGCGATTTTCTTGAGAAGCGGACTGAATCGGATGTGTGGAAAGGCCGGATAGGGTAGGAGCTATACCTTGATTATTCAATCTAATCCCTTTGCATTCTGCTGATCGGTGCTGCTCTTCAGGAACGTTCAAGTCACCCTCCAAATCCTCAAAGCGCTGATTGAGAAATGTCCGCGGGACCTTCCCCTCTACTCTGGTGCGCTATTGCGCATTCTCCAGACCGTCCTTAAATCGAACGACATTACCATGGTGGAGGACTCCGTACCGACCTTCGAGGCCCTCTGCGTGCATCAAGACCCCGCCAATCTTACAGCCGATGTGAACTACGTCCAACAGTTTGAGGATATTGTACGGTTGTATGCCCAATTCGCGTCAAAAGAGGTGGTTACCACTAGCAAGATACCCACAAGTTGGCCGGTCGCTATTAGATTCCGTAAAGCTGGGCTGAGGGCTCTGAAGGCAGTAGCATCTTCAGAGGCCCTGGGGACAGAAAGTGGGAGGCAGCTATCTATTTTAATACCTGTAATACTTTGGAACATATATTCCGAAAGTGGCGATTATCTGAAGACACTCGCACACCGCGAGCAAGAAATCGAAGAACATCAAAAAGACCAGACTCACCGTAGGAGGCAGAGCACTTCTACTGTCCACACCGCCGAAACAGGAGAAGGAGACCCGATTGCAGCATCGAAAACAATTGAGGATGCGGACAAGTTGGCGGAAGAGGAGGTGGGGATGGTAGCCATGTCGGCTCTAAGAAACATCTTCCGCGGCCTCAATCGAGGGCAACTACCAGTGGCGACGACCCTGGTCCTCGACTTTATCGGAAAAAATGTCCAGGTTGACAAACACTTCTTCAACCATGGGAGCCGGCCGTCTCACGATAACAGCTGGCCTACCACTGTTTTAGCGATGATTTGTGGATGGACACCTGTCCAGGACCGCTACGCTATTCTTGTTGGTGCTATGGAAACCCTTATTCGCAGCCCCATCGTCGAAAGCGACCTGGAGAAACAATTGGTCCTTGCTACTGTTGTTGACTATCTTCTCGGCTCTCCTATTAATTTCATCGGTCTCAGTGTCATGGACGTATTGGTTGGCCTCATCTCGCATACTTTACTACTACTGCAGCTGGGAGGTCCGAATACAGCCATTAAACCGCATCCCCAGCAAACTTCCCCTGTCCTCTCAGAAAAAAATGACCCGAGTTTGAAGTCATCTGGGAGCATCAACGGAGGAGTTGTGGTGGAACTGGTTAAGGAACCATCGCGCTTCCGAATGCAGCTTTTAGCCACATTACGGACTTGTATGGCAAGCCTCGCTACCCATGTATACTATACGGATCAGATAGCGGACATGGTCTCCGCGATTCTGAAACGGCTAAAGCCCTCCCAGACCGTAGCTAGTACTGCAGCAGCCATAGAAGACCCAGTCGGTGCGATCGACGCCGTTGCCAGTTCTGTCAGCTTACAGGAGAAGACCCCCCAAGTCGATAAGTTTTTCTCCTTCGAAACAGCACGTATAACTGCCCTCGAAGCAGTAAAGGATATACTCGTTGTAGCAAATGCACGTCGACCGGACGGGTCTTCCCCTTCGGCAGGTCGAAGTCCAGTTGGCGTTCGAGTGTGGGAAGGTACTCAATGGCTTCTACGGGACCCTAGTAGCGAAGTGCGAAAAGGATATGCGGATGCTCTGGTTTCTTGGTTGAATTTGGAGATGAAGAAGAGTGATTTGCATCTAGTTGAAGACGGACTCAGGAACGATAAGGAGAACGACAGGGGCGGTTTAGCGCGCCGGGCGGTCTCGAACGCTTCGCATCGCGAGAAACGTTCGAAGAAAAACAGGAATACTTTTTTGGCGCTCCTTCATTTGGCCATCTATGAGAATGCGCACCAATACGTTGACTCTGAGCCGGATCTTCTCCTGCTACATCTTGTTCTCACTACTTTGGTGAACAAACTTGGCGTTAACAGCGTGAGGAGCGGTCTTCCGATGGTCCTCCGACTCCAAGAAGATATCCAAGCCGTAGAGAATCCGGCCCACAAGATTCGAATCGGCAGTTTAGTGCACGGATATTTATGGGCGCTTAGCATGGCTTTGGATTTCGAAACTTCATCTGTGGGAAGAGCTTTGCATGCTGAAATATCAAGACGAAATGACCATGGACTCTGGTTAGAGAGTATCCGCGTTCCTCCTCTCTCGGTAGACCGCATCCAGTTCTCCACCTCGCATTCAGCTTCCAGACTCTCGACTGAAGTTGTGCAGACAGAGACTCTTAGGCCGTTTGACAACCGTGAAGCTTTGGTTGACAAAATCGCTGACGGCTACTTCTCGTCACTGAGCTCTCCTCCTTCCAGCCCGCCTGGATCTCCGTCCCGCTCTCTGTCGGTACCGGTCCTCCGTTCTACGAGCCCTAAGCCGCATACAGCTCAGCTGCCGTCTAGGGTGAAACAGGAGATGCTTTCAGATTGGAGCAAGGATCTTTGTATAGCTTCTCATACTAAGGATCAATCTTCCTCTCCCTCTGTTACATCTGCTGCGGGCTCTCGAACTGTCGGTTCGGCCAGCCAAAGAAACAACTATCTTGGAATCAACATACCTCACGGTAACCTTGACAGCGCCAACAACTCGCCTCTCCCGACCCCAAGGCACGGCAGCAGTCGCCCTCCCTCAATAGCATACGGTCTTATGGGCCGCCTCCATTCTCCTAACCGTAATCGCAGCCCATCTGCAACACGCAGCACATCATCGATGCAGTCTGCTCTCAGAGTCGATGATCTGAAACGCGTCCTCTCTGGCTCCGCGCCTCGCACATCTTACTCAACCCGTCCAATATCCAATCGTCATGACAGCGACCGTGATGTCAACTCCTCCACCAGCGAAAGCATGGTCAGCGCCGACTTCAGCTTGTCTGATCAATCGTTCACAGCACCAATGGATGACCTACGCGAAACTGAGCGGGACATCTCCCTCAATGATCGCACTGGAATATCTCCTGCATCTCCATCCTCGATTTCACACGCTGAACGCACACGCGAAGCCGCGTACTCACCGGACAATGTTCCTCCAGTTCCGCCCATTCCAGCCTCCCTACGTGACAATTCTGCCTCTCCAACTGACACTCGCCATAAAACTGCCCCTTATAATAATAATAACAGCCCTATTCCTGTGAACGGGGGTATTGGCTTTACGAAGAGCAGGAGTTTGAAACGCGGGGATAGGGGTGCTGGTAAGGGGGCCAGTACTGAGAGAAGTGCTAGTAGGGGGCGTGTGAAGCCTGCGCACAAGAAGCCGGATTTTAGTGGTTTCTTGGAGGGGATTGATGATGGAGATGAGGAAATGGATCATGGGCTTGTTGGGGGTAGAGTGAAGCCGCCATATTAATGAATGGCCAGTATGGGCCGAAGCTGCCGGATACATGGGTCAACAAGCCCGGCGTAGTGTTTTGTGTCTGCTTTTGCCCGTTGCGGTTCTCTATGTGCATACCTTTTCTTCTGATTTTCCTGCTTCTTCCTCAAGCGTCTCATTTACCACCCCCATATACTTCCTTCACGAGTATGCATACTTCTCGGTTTTTTCGACTAGCGGTTATGTGGTGTGTGATATCCCATTCGTAAGATTGTATGGGACTATTACAAGGATACGATTCACAGTTTTTTTTCTTCAGTGTTCGAATGAACATAGAAGTACAGATTTGATCTACATGTCTATATTATTATATCCATAATATTAGTAGGACGACGACTCACGCAAGCTAGAATCCAGAACTTATCTCGCTTCCATACCCCAATAATGAACGTGCTTAACTCGTTCTTTTGAATACGTCGAGACAAGGGAAAAGGGATTAGAAAATCGTCCGTCAATTATATATACTCTACATATAAAAGCAAATTCACCAGCGCCAGGAGCCCAATTTGGGGCAACCCATGACTCTCTCTCTCTCACTATGTACCTACCGACGACGGTAGCCAAAAAAAAATTGATTGTCGCTTCTGTGGATCGAACACAGTACCTCCAGATTTGTTCGGCTGAACTAAAGTTTGCCTTGCGGATTACTTCAGTCTATTACTCTGTTAGTTTATGTGGATGGAAGAGGCGATGTGGGTCTTTCTTACCTGGCGCTCTCCCAAGTGAGCTAAAGCGACTCGGACTAATTGACGAATGTTTGAAATATTTTTAGGATTTATGAATTTGTGAGCTTCAAAATTTAAAATTTCATTTTGTTGGCTATGATAAGAGAAGCTTTATTGTTCAATATTGTGATTTTTATCCTAATATATTCTATCTACAGTCACAACCTCCATCAAGACCGCCGCTTCCGTCTAAAGGCCGCTTCCCATCCTCCCCATCTCCTACCTTTCCGGCTCATCTCCACTCTCGCGTCTCCCCAGTTCTCTACATCAAAGTATCGCATTCCCATTTACATGCGAACTCACACCACCAGGGCAATTCGCTGGACTGCTGCTAAAGAAAAAGAACCACCGATTCTGCTCTCTGCATTTCTTCGCTAACGTTTCAAGATCCAGCATTTCGCCGATTGGGACACCCCAGAAGGCGAGGAGATGCTCGTGGATGTGGTAGGCTGGGAAAAAGTTAGTGTGGGAGAGTAGGAATTGAATTTTCAAGTTTGTTTTATTTTTGGAAGAGAGGTAAAGAGTGGTGGGAGATGACAAGGACAGGGAGAGGAGAGGGCGCGAGGAAGAGTAGGAGATGGGGAAAAAAATAAGGGAAGGAGTCTTGGTGGAAGTAGGAGATAGGAGGGGAAAAGGCAAGGGAAAGAAAAACCGGATTTACTTACATTCCCTAGTCGGCCACGCTTCAAATGCCGGCGTGTCGCCCCCCACACATGCAAAATAGCAATCATGCAACCAGTCTAAAATCGCGTCTTCTTGCTTGAGTCCTACGTAGGCTTGGCCTTCTTCTTGATCGCCTTCTCCGTGATGCCCCCTCAATGCCAACCTCTCCCTCTCCCCCTCATCCTTACTATAATACGCTTCCGTCCACCCACTCCGCACAAAAAGAATATCGCCAATTTTGACATCGCCGCCTTGGGATTGGGGGCGGATATCGATACCTTGGGCTTTTCCGCAAGCGAGCAGGTCCTGATATGAGATTTGATGGGATGTGTAGGCGTCGTATGTTATGCCTTGAGAAGTAGCGTAGGAACGGTAGTCGAGGAGAAGTCCTCGCCCAACGATGCCGTGCGCGGAAAGGTGGTGCACGGAGCATTTGTGATTTGCGTTGGGGCCGACGATGTCAGTGGCGCTAGTGCCGTTGTAGAAGTTGCCGGTTGGGAGATGGGCAAACTGGGGTGCTGGTCAGTCAAGCTGGAGTAAGGTCGGCAACATGGAGGAGAGGGAGGAGATGTGATGGTTGGAGTGGCTTCGGAGTAAGGGGAAATGCAGGAGAAAAGAAGCAAAGAAACAGAGAAGAGAGGAAAAAGAAAATGATAGGAGAGGGGAAACGAGAGAAGAAGGGAGCGTACATGTCTAAACCCATCCCACTGTGTCCCGCTCTGGGTATTCAGATGGTACAAATCATCATACGCATACCCCTCCGCCAGCGCCTTGATCTCATGCTTGAACTTTTCGCGATTGAAGCCTGGTTGGGACGGAGTGTCTAGCGGCAAGCTGTCATAGTACATTTAGCCAGGCTCACAGCCATCACGCGGTAGGTTTCTGGAGAAGAAGGCTTTACTAACTTCACAGGAACAATCTCTCCTGTCTTAATCTCTTTCGCAGCTTCTAAGACACGCGTTGGTGTGAGAAGGTTCAAACGACCGATCTGTGTATCTCCATTAGCTTTCTTTCTTTCCCACCCCTCATAACGGCAAACTCTCATAACTTCAAGTTGTTGAAAGCTAAATGGAGCACTCACATTATCATCTTTGCCCCAAACCCAAGCCGCTCCCTCCGGCGCACCCTCAATAGCCGGAAGTTCCTTTCTCGTCGGAAATTTCGTACAATTGGGATCGAAAGGAATACGGGTAGCGGTTTGATGCATGGTTAAGAAGCCTTTTACTTGGGAAAGGCGGTTTGTTGTTGTGGTGTTGAGGGCCTTTTGGTTCGTAGACATGGAGTGTATAGTTTCCAGAGAGTTGAGGGAGGACGTTACAATTGAATTTAAGAGGAATGGAAGGTGAAAGACTCAAAAAGAACGATTAAAAACTGACTATTCTTCTTTGATTCAGCGTTTATATACGGTACCACATGATGGACCATATGACGTCCGAGCCGTACTTGAGGCTGGTGCGTCTAGCGAGAAACCGTCGCCGAGGCATTTCCCCAGTTGATGTGCCGCGGGCAGTTAAGGATTTCATGTTATATAACCGATGGATCATCGCAACTGGCAGGGATAGCACGGTAGGGAATTCCATAGTTTTGAAAGAGGGGGATTTGGCGTAGGCCGGAGAGCCGTTCGCTTACAGTTCGATGTCATGAATAGACAAAAAGTAAGCGCTCTGGCTTCACACACATCGATGGAAGTTTAGAAAAAAAATACGCAAGTAGTAGTAGGTATGAACCACAGCCATAGTTCATCAAGATTATCGAAAAAAAAAAGAATCAACTTGCGAATTGCCCACTCTCGGAATCGAACCGAGGATCTTCTCATGTCATAAGTTATACGAGTGAGACGCTGTACCACTAAGCCAAGCGGGCTGGATGCTGATTTGTTGATAAATGTGTCGGTTAGATAGCTTATGTAGAAATATAAACTAACGTAAAATGGGTGGGGCATCATCAATAGAGAGACGACGACATCACACTGTCAGTCTTGAACAATAATCTTTCAGAGTTCACTTTTATATGTTCAAGAATCTTGCAGTTTAAAATGACTTATTAGAAGTGCCTAATATTCTAATTTTTATCCATATCGCTAGTCACGTCTCCCTCTTTACAGTCATAACAATCCCACCTCCGACTAGCACGTAATGAACACACTCGTCTACGCTTCCTTACGCTTCTTCACCTGCTTTATTATATATGATCGAACGTTCGTTTTGCTCTTATGCTCTC
>ML993975.1:0-71712 GCA_010093945.1 Delitschia confertaspora ATCC 74209 | reverse complement strand
GGAATGTTTGAGGGTGGGGAAAAGGCAAAGATTTTGGAATCTAGAGGGACATTCCTCTAGAGTCGGGTTTGCTTTGCTCTAAGCATTTGATATTATGTGTTCATAGACCCGATTGGGAACCAGGTAGCACGTTAAATTGAATTATTATTATTAAATTAAGTGGGAAAATAAGAAAACAGGGTATCAACCGGAATGCAGTAAGTTATATATAGAAAAAGAAGAGAAAAAGAGGGACGTCTAGACGATAGTAAGGGGAAATAGTAAATCAGAGCAATTAACTAAGCCATGTGACCCACCTTTCACATTGCAAAAAGATGAGTCGGCCGAGACTTGTACTCGGGGCCTTCTGTGTAAGTGCGTGGCCATTTACGTCACTCAGCTTCCGTATTGATTTATCGAGATGATAAAACCTGGAAAATGATTTGTAGCTTGCTAATATGTGGTTGTGATGTGTGGTGAGCGGATGTTATATGATATTTTACAGAGTAAGGTTCATATGGAAAGGGAGCACCAGATGCTGCAGCAACTCATGAGCCTTCAAATTATAATGAATGTTATATCTATGCGAAAGCCTATCAAACAGCTGAAATAAGTATGTATAGGCCCCTGGTTACCGAAAATTACCCTTGCTACAGAAGGTCGATGGATGGGGTTTACTGGACGGCGGCCGATAGAGCTAGGAGGTAGAGTATCTTCCGAATTACTGCACCACCTAGTCGTACTCGATTCTTTTGGTTATAGACTGTCGGGTGAAGAAATTTTAGTACATCGATATGATGTGTGATAAATAATTGCTAAGTATGTTTGGTTTGATAGGAAAGTTTTCATATGGCCGAGAGGAATGGAGCTGTTAGTTATAATCAAAACCCGGGTATATATGCGCCATGAGTTCGACAGGGAAATCGGAATCCCGTGTATGTATTTACGGTTACAAGAAAGACGGAAAACTGAGACGGTCAACGGGGCGAGTAACCACCAGGTGAGTTTGGCATAGCATTTCTCCTAGGGAATAATCTCCGCAACAAGACAACCGCCAACCCAATATCCCACTCTACTGCACATGATCCCCCCCAAACGACGCCTTCTCCACACTCGCACCCACCAACCCCTCCCCCGTAACAACCCCCGTAGCAGCAACTACAATGCGGCTCCCTCTCCCCTCTCCCCCCCTCTCCCTCAACTTCTGCGCCACAAACCTCAACGCGGCAATCTCCGCCCTCGTAACCCCACCGAGGAAAAATACAACAACAGTCTTGCTGCCGTCGTTATGACTTCCATTCAGCATAGCCCTCGCCTTAACCGCTTTCTCCTCGCCTATCTGTGTCTCATCGACTGTGGCACCACGAATGTATTTCGCGCTGTCTTCGAAGAGGCGGAGACCTTGTGTCATGTGGCTGGCGTGGGAAGCGGATTGGTTCAAGCCCCCTGCAGGCTTCTTCATCAGGAGTGAAGCGAGCGTCTGCTTTTGAATAATAGACTGCACGAGTCGGACAGAGAGCGGGGCGTAGCCGCTGAAGACATAGGAAATATCATTCGGATCCGCTTCGTTGACTTCATCGTCCCAGAGTTTGAGGGAGCGACGAAGTGGGGAGTAGTTTGTCACTGTGCCTGGTTTGGCTGCGGGACCGCCGATGCCGCCGGCTAGGCTGGAACCACCGCGGGGTTGAAGCAGGGACATTTTTTCGAGGGCAGAGAGGGTGAGCATGTGTTGGGGGCCGTAGGCGAGGATTATGGCGCGTTTGAAGGTTTCTAGGTCTTTGGGCCGCACGCCTGCGTTTGTAGTGCTTTCGAGACAGAGGAGACGGAGGACTGTTTCGAGTGGTACGTTACGGGATACGAGTTCTGTGATGCTGTCGTGTTGAGTGGTTGGGTCTGCGCCGGACATGATGTTTTGCTGGACCTCTAGCGAACGGGTGAATACGTCTGTTCGGGTATGTTTTATGATTTCTTCTGCCAAAGAGGTGTGCAGTTTTAAGCTGGCTTGCTCGGCTTGGTAGCCAGGAAGTTTGGCGACAAATTCGCGCAGCTCTGCAGTGGTTTTAGCAGCCAGTTGGTTACGCTCAGTACTGCTTTGAAGCCGGCGGGCCACTTTGTTTAGGAGATTTCCGACGATAGCAAAATTGGAGTCGCCTAAAGTGCTGTAAAGTGTATCTTTTGGGTCGATTAGGATTTTGCGCTTCATACTTGTCGAGGCAGAGCCCTGCTGTCCAGGTTGTTGTGCAGTTCCTCCAATGACGGAGGAATCGACCTCGGTCTGATTAGCAGAGATGTTGAAAACTTCATCTATGAGACCTTCGTAGGTTAATTGGGTGAGTAATACGGTTGAAAAATCGATCTCGCGGTCGATGATAATGAGGCTGTCAATGGTGGAGCTGGGTGTCAGGCCCAAGAATGAAGATCCATAGCCTTCATTTGATTCGCCAGCTGTGACTTCGGTGCGCATCCGGATGAGAAGGTCGGCTAAACGCTGGGCGTTGTCTCCTTTACCGATGATGCGCGGGAAAAGGCCATATTTCTGTTGCTGGAGCATGAGAGCCTTGGCTGACAGATATATCGGTGTCGGATCCTTGCGCTGGGTAGAATTAGCATTTGCGGGTGTAAAGATCTTAGAAGGATACGTACAATATATAGGTCCGAGACGGCATCGTCCAACTCTAGTGACAAGACGTCGTCCGCCAGTGGCACAAAATATAGCGGCCACTCGCTCACGTTAGCCTCACCCAAAACACCAGCCTCCTCAAGGAGTTGGTCTGACACCATAGTACGCCGCGGTACCCAGAAGATATAGAATTCATGCTCGACCTGCCCGTTGTGGCGAAGCCTCTTGATTTGAGCTATGAGAATGTTAGCACCTAATGATAGACTCGCCCATACGGAGAAGCAAGGGAAAATCCAATGAAAATGCTGGAGTATCTTGGCATGATATATGTGGCTTAATATCGGGATCAAGACTGACTAGACAGAGTGGGTGCTATCTGCCTGGCCTACTTTAAGACCCCAAAGGTTGATAATAAACGTTGAGGGAGAGAAAAGATGACAAAAGGACAGAGACAAACAGCCCAACCATTATAACATACCTGCAACACGAGACACAGTCTTCGCCTTCTCTCCCCTTACTAAGAACACAACATTGCGCTGCGAAGAGTCGACATGGTCGTTCTCCAGAAAGAAGGGCTTATCGACGCCATATTCCTGTAGCGTGGAGAATTTCACCAGCAGATTCAACGGGCCTGCGAGTGATTTCTCAAGCACGAGGTTTTTCTTCCCTCGAATCTTGAGGACATAAGTCAGCAGGCGTCATGAAGTACAGGGAGCATATTACCCTACACCTTCAAGCAGTAGCAGCAGATCACGGCGGGCCTTCTCCGTTATGTCAGAGGCATTGAACGGCGTAATCGGTGCCATCTTGGAAGTTCTCAAACTATGTGAAAAGTATTTGTGAGATGCAAAGGCATCGTGAGATGTACTACAGAGAGCTCATGTGGAAGAGTGGTTGATGAGGTTGAAGTTAGGGTGCGGGACCTTAGCTTAGCCTCAACGTATGTAACCAGTTTCGGCTTAGCGTAGCAAGCCATACCGGTATCCCAGAAAGGATGAAGACGAGATTCCCAGACAAGTGCTTTGTGGTAGCGCATAGTAGGCTACCGTACACTCTGTGCGACTGATCAGTTATGTTGTATGCCTCTCTAGCAGCCTTCGTGGCTTTATATTCATTGCAGGGTTCCGAACAGAAATTCGGGACCCAGATAGTGGCTATCAGCCTGCTCCTCGTTCCACGCGTTATCTCTAGCTTTACCGCGAGACCTTTTCATAAAGTCAGTATCACGCCGCTATATTCATTACCACCCAAGATATATAGCAGAGTCCACTTGGAGGTTAAGGCTTACGGATAACGTGCAGTGGTAGGCATATCGAACTACAGACACGTGACAGGTGTACAATCATAGTGACGGTTCTTCAAACATCCATCACATAAACACATTTCTCAATAAACATTGCCACAATGCAATATAGAACCGGAAAGAACACTATCATTCATCTCATCTCCTTACAGTCCTTTCCCCTTAACTAAGCAAGCTCGTCCTCACTCCCATCTCCAGCCATCCAACTCGCTTTCCTCTTCACCCCTGCCCCTGATACTAGAGATATCCTTTTAGCAGGCTGGTTTGCAGGTTGAGGCGTGCCTTTCCTGCCACGTTGACTCCATTGTGCTTTTATGCGCTTTAAGTAGTTTGCTTTGTCGAGTTTTGCTGCTGCGGAGCCTGACCCTACTCCTGATGTCGATGTTGAGGATATGTTCGCTATAGGCGGCGGGGTATCCTCAACTAAAGAGGTAATACGGTTGACCCGGGTGGATTTGGGTGTGGACTTCGTGGTCGACGAGAGAATACGGTTGATCCTTCCAGGTTGGGACGTTGATTTTGGTGTACTGTGGAGCGGGATGTTGCTGAGTAGCAGATGACGATATTGTGGTGGAGGTGGGGTCATGGATTCTTGTTTTATTTGGATGGGATCCTCCTCATTGCGCTCGGAGTCTTGACTATTGTTCTTTGAAATCTTAGAGACCCTTAATGACGACCTCGGTGCCGATTTGGGTGTTTTTTTCATAATGGGTTTGGATTTCTGTCTTTGAAGAGGGATGCCTTGGACTGAAGCGAAGACTTCCGCGGGAATCACAGAGGCACCTGGATCTTCCGATGTTTCTATAGATTCAAGCGGTTCGTCTGGTTCAATGGTGGATGCCCGCCTAGTGCTAATCGCAGCTTCTGCACCCTCTGATTCCTCGGAGTCGGGAATGGCCATGTTTGGAGCGATGCCCTCGGTTTCTTGGGAGTCAGGAATGACCTTGCTCGTGTCGATTCCGTCCGTATCTTTATTCTCTAGTACTTCATCTGAGATGTCAGACACCGCTGGCTCCTCCAATCCTGATTCTCCATGAATGTCGTTCTGCAACGGATCATGGCTCATACGATGTACAGTCGTACTTGGAGTGGGTAATTGTTGCGGATCAGATCGAGGACTCCTTATTGGTATTTCGACCCGCGGGCTTCCAGACTTTGGTTCCGATGACTTTGGTTTCGGCGGTTTATTGCCCCTAGGTGGCTCCGATAAAGCCTGGTCAACTGTACTAGGGCCATCGTCTTCAAACTCGTGAGTATCACGCTGCTCCGCTCCTCGATCCCTGTCTCTCAACTTGCTGACATAGTGCTGTATGATAACCCATTCTGGCCATTTTAGGAATTTCTCCCGGCCCGCGTGTATTTCTTTCCAGGGCCGCTTTTTCTGTTCTCTCTGTACAATGATGTACTTCTCATCTTCTACGGTCAGAAAGTACTTTCGATTGGAGGGCCGTGAGGACTTGAGCCCGGTGTTCGAGTTTGGAGTAGCGCTCATAGTCCCCGGGTGAGCATCCCGCGGTCGTACAGCCCGGGTCACAGAGGTCTTTGGAGTGTTTGCAGAAGGCTCGATTAGCGTTTTCTTCATTCTCCTTTTTTCTGGGGCCCAAATGCTCCTCCTAGGCGACTTGCGCCTCTCCGCCATGGCCCCTAAAGGACTTGAATAAGCAATCGGCTGAGACCTAGAAGCACTCTCAGGTAAAGGTGGTGCAGCCCATTCTGGTGCAGTTACGGGCGCGGCTATTGGCGCAGTGCCGGGAGTGACTCCACCATAGCGGCCCATAAACACTGATAGTTGCCCCCAAATTGCTTTTCCTAATGCTTCAAACGCAGCCGAGTCCGGCTGTTGGGGCGCCAGAGGTTGTGCCATACGGGCAATCTCCATGGTAATGTGAGCAGGATTTATGAGTTCGGTCTGTTCGCGGATTTGCGGCGCTATAGGTGGGAGGTCATTGACTTGCGGTGCTTGTAGCGCTCTAGTCCCAGTCTGACCCTGCTATATATCATGATCAGTCTATTGTAAAATACTATAGGAACGAGCAATCGCTAACCTGTGGTTCTTCTTCTTGTGATGTATATATGGGTTCCTCAGAAGCTTCCGACGTGTTCGATGGGGCCAATTCATCTATTTCGTCCTCGTCTTCTAACATTTCATCGGCCATGTGCCTCAGAAACTGTCCCGCATCTCCTGAATCGCCTTCATCTTGCAGACTTCTCAAATGTCCCCTGTCCACAACAACTTGCCCGGTAATCAAGTCGACCTCATCACCCTGATCCATATTCTCATCGCCATACTTTGCGAACAGCGCTTCCCAGTTCGACTTAAGGCGCAGCGTGGTTTCCTGTTCGCGGCGTGCGTATTCCGGATCGCTTTCATCGACTTCTACAGATTTTAGTAAGCGTAGGCGTTTTGTTGGGGGCTCCATGGTTGTCATTGCTGATGTTGTGGTGGATAGAAGTTTTGAAGGGCCTTATTTCAAGCTCACGGGTTGGCGCGCGTTCGCGATGGCTGAGAGACGCGCCCCGCCCCGCTAGAGGCCGTGCATGCACCTGCCCTGCGCTTGTGACCGGGGTAGTGAACCGTCACGACATCACCGCAGACGTGAACCATTCACTCACTTTCTCGTAATCAGCACTTTGCGCCAACCAAGATAACAGGTCCTTCTCTACGGAATACTCAAATAACCATCTTTATTTCCTTCGTATCCCCACCCCTATTCCACCATGGCGAACGACACCAAGCCTAAGCTATTCTGTCAAAAGTGCCGCACCCCCATACAGACTGACCCCTCCATAGAGCAGTTGAACCCAGCGTCTTTCAAGCTATTGACCGGTATACAGATACTCTAAATCTCTATTCTTAACATCTCCTAACTCTATATAGATTCCACTGTCCCGCCGCAGCAACAACCCGCTCATACAGCCTCTCCCCGTCAATCCCGTCCAGCGTATCCAATCGCTCGCCGCGACGACTACCAGCACGCTATAAAAGATGCTAGAAATCCTACTTTCAGGCGCTCCATTCAGACTTCCGCCAGATATAGCCAACATGGCAGCGCCCATAATCCAGCAATGTCGTTCATAGATGTACACATGTCCGAGTCCATGGTCGCCCAGCCCTCTACTACCATACAGTCATATAACAAGGAAGACGATGACACCAGAGATGACACCACGCCTATAACGAAGACGCGGCGGTCAAGCCAAACAACCCATGCGGTTTCTGACGGCCCGTCCATGGCAGATAATATGGAGACCGTAAACCGGATGTTCGAGATTCTGTCCGCGCGGAGCGACATCGACCATCCGATCTGCGTGGAGTGCACGGAATTAGTCGTCGATGGTTTACAAAAGCGTCTGACAATAGCGACCAAAGAACGAGATGCATACGTAGACTACCTCCGACGCGCCAACACTGACGTCCCCAGCGAAGAAGAACGACAAGCCGCCCTCTCCGCCCTCAAATCCGCACGAAAGAAAGAGGCCGTCGCAAAATCCAACCTCGAAAAACTCGAGCAAGAAAAGGCCGAACTAGACACCCAACTTGCCGCCCTAGAGCTTGAAGCTCGCGAGCTCGACACCGTCGAATCCGCTTTTTGGCGTGATCGCAACGCCTTCAGTGACAAGCTCTCCAAACTCCAAGACGAGAAAGATACGCTGAGTACCCGCCACGCGCACGACACACAAACTCTAACCCACCTCCAACGCCGCTACGTCTATAACGATACCTTCAATATCACGCCCGACAACCACTTCGCCACCATCAACGGCCTGCGCCTCGGCCGCCTCTCGCACCCCATCGTTGAGTGGCCCGAGATCAACGCCGCGTGGGGGCAGACGTGTCTCCTCCTTGCTACTCTGGCAGAGCGTTTGGGGTATAAGTTTCAAGGATATGAACTGCACCCCATGGGTTCGACGAGCACAGTTTCCGAGCTAAAAACCAAACCAAGCAACGACCCATCTCACCCCCCAACCGTAACCCGCACAACCATGCGCCTCTACTCCACCGGCGACATGCCGCTCGGCCTCGGCCTCTGGCACCGCCAATTCGACAACGCCATGGTTGCATTTCTCGAATGCTTGCGCCAGCTCGGGGAATTCGTCGAGCACAACCCCACGCCCGGCTCCATCAATCGCCATGGAGGAACCAGCCGAGACGCAGGTGGAGTAGGGGCCCTAGGGGGGACACTGAAAATGCCGTATGAGATCAAGAAGGATCGGATTCATGACCAGAGTATTAAGCTGAGTTTGAATAAGGAGGAGAGCTGGACGAAGGCGTGTAAATATACCTTGACGTGCTGTAAGTATCTGTTGGCGCATGCGAATAACGTTGAGAGTGTGATGGTGAGAGCTAGGAGGTGAGGTGTTGTGGGAGTGGGTGGTTGAGACGAAGGGTCCTGGAGAAGCAGAGGAATAGATGGTTGAAAAGGGTGTTGAAGGTCCGAGGAACGGGGTATTCTTGGAAGAATGTAATTCTGATGATGGAAAGGACTGAAGGCCAATCGGTGGACTGCAAACTTCAGATGAATTGACACCCTGGACCATTGAATTATTTAATTTAATTTGGATGGCTACATGTCCTCACTCGAGGATGAATGAGGGGAATGATAAAAAGAGCTGGCAGATTGTAAATTGCAAATGATAGATACCCTTGACTATTGAATTAGTTTGAATGATCAGATATCCCCAGTTGTAGAAATGGACCATGGAAGGAGAGTCAGAGAACGGAACAGTCTGGCGGATGACAATGTACCCTTGGCTGTTGAGTTATTCAAATATCTCTATGGCTGGGATATCCTCACAGACTGGGCGATGGAAGGGGTCGGGGTGCTAGGAGGGATGGTACTGCAAATAATAGATATCCTAAGCTACTGAAATTAGAATCCATGAGTTCGTCGTTATCTTGGAGGGTACCATCATCTTGGTTTTGTGCTCCCTGTACCTGTCAGCACTTCGGTGAACGATCTCTAGATGTCCGGTTCGTGTATCATTGTGTCCCAAGAGGCTGATAAGACAGTATCAGTTAATTGGGACCTGCCTTGCGTAGCACAATCCCGGCAGACCTACAGAGGGCATCGACGAATCTAGTCTCGGAACTGTAGCAAGCGAAGGCCATGCTGTCGTATTCCAGAGAGCAATGCAACATTGGGAGATTGTCCAAATTTGTTGATAGGAACCGTGACCCGCCGAGGACGGAATTTCCACAGAACAACCAGTTGCATAACCGGTACAGCGGTAGCTGGTAAGGACGTATGCAGAGTCCCTATCTCTGTTCGCAATTAACAACAGCTGGGAAACGATTTGTGTAGTTCAGACGGATGAGAGCGTACGCAATGAGTGGTGGATCAAATTATCGATGGATATAGAACCCCGTTGCGGTTCGAATATGCTGTTGACGATTCACAAAGACGGAGATAACAACCCGTGCCGGCTTTCAACATGCTGAAGACTGAGGATGCGGATCCAGTACAACTGTAGATATGCTGGATGCATTCGCTTGGCTAGAGACAGTGAAGTTGACACCATCCCGTAGGATCGTTCAGGTGTGTAGTCCATCAGAGTACCGTCGTGTCCAATATGGAAATCGATATGACGGACGCAGGTACACCGAATGTCTTCCTGCCAAGGGAATAGTAGGAAGACATGTAGCTTACTTCGGTCTAGCTGTACAGCAAACAGTGCGTAGCTCGAGAGTCCAGACACTATTCCACATTCCCAGATCAGGTGGTGAATTGAAAAATGCTAGGGCGGTAATTGGGCCAGTCGGATAGTCCCCGTAGTGATTTGATGGAGTGATAGCGGAAGTGACAGCCTGCTACCGACATGGTCGAGGCACAAGTCTTTTCAGAAAGTTTTGTACTTAGACCGCCATATAGCGCGGACAACTCCAAGGTTGAGGCGCGTATGGCCCGCCAAAGGAGCCGGTCTGAGCCCCATGACCGCCCAGCGAGGCGAGGAGTCGAAGCAACAGCTGAGGTCGCGCACGTGGTATGAATTGACCAGTCAGGGTGCAGGTTTGGAGCTCCAACTCCTGAGACCTTGATTAGCTTGGTGGTTCCTGGATCTCGGAGTGAAAAACTTTTTGCGGGGAAGGTTATTTGTTAGTCACGAAAATCCGGGCAGTTTGAACCGCATTCGACCTCACCTATTCTGCCGATCGTCAGTGCAGGCTGAATTTTCTCGCTAAAAATGCTGCCTCTCATGGTTGCAAGCTCGAATTCAAGAAAGGCACAAGAGCATTGGCCTGACAGGATGCCCTGATGATGGCCGACGAAGCATCTCTTCTCAACATGGTGGTGTCACTCGAGGTTCCAAAGTCGTGATGCACACAGATGGGTGAAGAATTTGGTGGAATGTTCGTTTGAGCTAAAGTAGCTCCCGTCATGAACAGCACATCGCGTTAAGGAACCCTGGGGAAAAGACAGGGTAGCATGGCGGGGAAGTTGTTATAATGCCGTAAGAACAATTCTGGATAGAAAGCTTGCGCGACACGACAAAGGGAGATGGTGTCGATCGTCTGCAGTGCAAGTGTATCAAGCTCGCATCATCTCGTTATGAAAGGGTTGGTGGTGCAATCCACCCCAGCTCTGACGCTCTCTTACGCCCTGACACCAAGCATCGTAACAGAGGTAGATGATACTGGAATATAGGAACATAGGGAACATAGGGAACATAGGGAACATAGGGAACATAGGAACATAGGAACATAGGAACATAGGAACATAAGAACATTGGAACATAGAAACATTGGAACATAGGAACATAGGGAACATGGGGAACATAGGGAACATGGGGAACATAGGGAACATGGGGAACAAAGGAACAGAGGAACATAGAAATAGCTCCTGATAGCTATCCAATGCCCGATACATGCTGGTATCAAACGGCGGGACGCAATGAACCACCTAAGTATCTGTACCATAGCGCCAGTGTTGTGAATGTGCATGTGGTTTACGTGACAGTCAGACTGGCAGGTATCATTATGTTATTTTTTTTTTTTTGGCGCCGGTTGATGAAAGAGTATTGCGGGGCAAAAGTTGGACGGAGGTGGACTCCTTTGTTTATCGATTTAAGGCCACGATGCTGTTTGGAGCAAAGATGGGGGTAATAGAAACCTGGATGAGAGGCTCTGGGCAGTTTCAATGGAGTAAAGGAAAACACTTTGACGATCACAAGGGCAGCACCGCAGTTCAGAGTTTTCATCACGTGGCACTTGGCCGTGAGTTTCGGGGTTCTTGGCTGACATGACCGCGGCGTCGCTCAATTTCTATGACCCATAATTTCCAGGTCCGGGGCTTCCATTTGCGCAACGCGACTGCACTTTTTGGGAGGAAGCTCTTGCACAATTCACCCCGTCGCTCTTGCCATTCCTCGCTGAGTCAATCCATCATCCTTGTGTCATATGTTTTTCGAGCAGTATGACCAAATTGACCAGAATGACCTGAATTAGCTCCAATAGATCCACTCCCCGCCCCTTGGGTGCTGCTCTCTCGCCTGGACGGAACCCTTACTAACCAAGACGCCCGGTACCATGGCAGGTTCTTTGTATGCTCACCCAGACAAAAATTTGTCCCCATATCCCTGTGTTGCTATCCGTATAGAATATATATAGTCGTCATCTCCCGCCACCTCATTCATCATCACTGACCCCAAACCTATCTCACTGTACCTGACCGATACAGCAATCTAGCTTCCTCACGTAGTAACCATAAGAAACAACTACCTCACCCATCAACGTTCCCTGTCTGCTCTGTTCCATCATTAGCCAAAGGGTATCCAACCTTTACCACTAAACCAATTCAATGAACATTAACAGCCTCCCCTACGAAATCCTTTCCAAGATCCTTGAAGAGACGGCCAAGCTCAACGAGCAAAGTGGCCCAACCTATACCTTCGGCCTGTCCCAGGCCCCATTGCCTCTACAGAAATCCACCCTCCAGCGCTATGTAAGGGGCCCCGTCCCTCCGGAGTTGCTGAAATGGGATGCTACTTCAGCCATCCGTTCTGTTTGCTGGCAGTGGCATGAGTGGGCCCTCGGATATGCCCTCAAGGATGTCTACATTCGGCGTTGGAAGGGTGGAGAACGCTGGGCAGAACTGTCAAATCGACGAGGTTTGTTAGAGATATATCTCTCTTGGTGTAGAGCTTCACTAATGGAGTTGCAGAAAATTATCCTCTCTACGAATTGATCGATAAACCTACCGGCACGGCTGTTTACAGGGACCCCTTCTCTTCCCTCAAACGCACATTGGAAACTTTCAACAATTGTCCTCAGCTGGCATCCAAAATTCGTCGCATGTGGTTCCATGGCTTCTACACGGCCAAGACGGACGGAATGATATTCGATGCTCTCCGCAACTGCACATCCCTTACCTCAGTCAGTCTGCCATGGACGACTCTGCGACACATCGATGCAAAGGCATGGCGGCAACTTCTTGTTGGCAATAGGACCCCTCTGCAGTCTTTGGAGGTGCTTGCGGTTGATCCTAAGGCGGTGCAGGCTGCCGATCCAGCCAATCAGGTGGATCTGGGAGCATTGGAGTCGCCTTACGCCAACTTCAGCCAACTGCGACGCTTGAAGGTTTTCGGCGACACCACATTCATGCCCATCACGGACCGGGACCTTTTTGCTATCGCACGCACTGCCACACGACTTGAAGAATTCCATTTGACATGCATTTCAACAATCACAATTGATGGTACGTCATACGTTTTCAGTCATCTAATCTCTCTTGGCGTCGGAGCTAACTCGGATTTCCAGGCGTCATGGCTGTGGTGAAAGCGTCGCAATCCACGCTGAGAGTTCTCGAGCACAGTCCTCGATCGAATGACGGCTTTCATCATCCGCATCCCGGATCTCTTTCCGAGAATGATCATATTTGCGAGATTTTAACCAGCTGCCCGAAACTGGAAACCGTCAGCCTCTCCGTGCCTTCCATGTGCGCCGCTCTTTTCTCCGATGAGAATGTCCGTTGGGCAGGTGACTTCCAAGTTCGTGCTCTGCATCTCTGTGGTCACGAAGATGGTCGCTCTACCTACGAAGCCCAGGATGCACTACAGAAACTGTTGCAGCAGGCCCGCCGCCTAATCAAGAGACGAGCCCACTGCGTTATTCCACGGGAGCTCTATATCGAACTTTTCTTCGCCGATTTCATCTTCGAACCAGGCTTCAACGCCGTCCACGGAGACTTCTCTTTGGCTGAAATCACTTCCGGAGGTTGCTGGCCCCAGTCTCGCAAGCCCTCTAGGAAGGGACCCTACGGATCGACTGGGCTGTACGGAAAAGATGAGGAGGAACCATTTGAACGAGTGGACGAGGCTGAATTTTTGGCTGGTGCGCGACAGAATCGCGTCTCCATTTCCATTTAATTTTGCTATGACTAACGGCCGAGCGAACTTTCAGTTCTTTCATATGTCACAAATTCCCTTTTCATGATATTCTGATTTATTATTCTGCATTCAGCGAAAAGGGGCCTGGCGCAAATACCCAGGCTACAGAGCCAGACTGGTTCTGACCCTTGCATCAAAAAAAATAAGGTTCTTGGGAAACGGGGCGCATGCATTATATCCTAAAAAGCATCTGTATTCTCAAAGTATGGTATCATCATCGACTGGTGAAAGAAGTTGTCTGTTGTTTTGAGTCCGGAGTAAAAGTAGGATGGGGAATACCTATTAAAGACCTAGTACGATATTATTAATAACATGATATAAATAGCTCGGGCTCGCACTTCTCGCTCCTCATGTCCTATGTAAAGATGCAGTCTGCTCCCTAAGCAGTCACCTATTTCACAGGCGGTATATTCGCTGTTATAGTGAACTGTGACCGCCGCAAGTATCACACTCAAAGTTAAACCGGTCGATAGGCCTTGGAACCCCTTCTATGTGATCATGAGTTCCGGAAGAAAAAGAAAACAGGACGATATTAGAAACAGTAAAACCGAACTTAAATCTCTATTTTCACAATACCAGCAACCAGGAGGTCTTTCTGTTCAAGGTTGACTCCTTCAGAGCTTGATTAGCATACAACATTGAAAATCTGTAGGATAACACAGCCCAAGATAGCTTGTCAGGTACCAAAGGCAACACTGAACACCAACCTACCTCCCTGTTAAGGGGGAAAAGATATAGCCGTGTGATAACTGCACTTTGAACTTGTGAGGTGAATACAAGATTGAATTCTACCGAGTTATCTCTGTACTGAGAGGAGTTTATATATGACTAAGTCGCGGCGCAGGTAAGGCTGAGGCTAAATGCTATTGGTACGCGGTTCCCGCGTGACACTCCCGTTCATGTCCTAACTATCCAGGACGATCATATGTCTTCTTTCAGTTCCAAAGTTTTTTTTGTCCATGACAAGACGCCCGGTTTGGCCCTTAGACTCGAGCCCTTAAAATGCAGAGACTTAGGTTTAAATACTCAGACTCAAGCACTCATACTCGGACACACACACACACACACACTCTCTCTCTCTCTCTCTCTCATTCACATTCGGATGACCCAGACTTGAATAACTTAGACTCAAATGGCCCAGACCTTGAATAGCTTAGCTTAGGCTCGGATTTGGACTCTAAACTAGGACTTGCCTGGAGTACTCGACCATGGGAACTGTTTGGTTGGGTCGAGATTTTGGGGATTAAGGGAGGTCCGCGTGGATGTGAACGACAGAGTACTCGAAACCACGACTTTTGTTAAGGAACTCTTTGCTTTCAGAATATTGCATGGTAAGCTAAGTTATGGGGGTCTGCTTTGTTAGTCAAGATGTTAGGGGATTAAGGGAAGCCGTTGGAGTTGGTGACAGCGGAGTCTGTGTTAGGGAGAAAGGAAGAAGTAGAAGATGCGGTAAGGTTAACGGGTGGAGTGCTGATATACATGGTTTTTGTGTTAGGGCCCTTGATACGAAGGTGGGTCTCGTGCTTATTCATCAGAGGACTGATTTGAAAGTGGTTTCGTTATGTTGGTCTCATGCGATGTTCTGTTTTCCGGATTGCGGATTCAGGAGGACATTGTCACGGAGCCCCAACTTAATGAATAACCGTTCTGAATTGGGTATGTCACTATGTCTGGCTCATGCTGTAAGTAAACCCTCAGTATCCACCCAATTCCGTCCTATTACCGTCTCCGTCCTAGTCCGACTCGTGACTTAGCGCGTTCTCATAAAATGATAAAAAGCGTTGTCGCCAGCTCAATGTAGTATTTCCATCTTCAGGTTCTGAATCTGCGCTCTCCGAATCTGCACTCTCCGAACCTGCGCGTTCTAAATCCGGGCCCTCGTTTTCTGCCTCTGGACTGTCATCGTCCGAATGTGCTTGATGCATGTGTACGGCAGAGTGGAATGAACGGTCGCTGCCGGACTCCTAGTGGCAGGCAGCTGTTTTGGTAGGCGAGGAGGTGCTGAAGAGGAGGTAGCCGATAAAGGCGCCGATGGCGACGGAGAGCATGACCCAGCCGTTGTAGGTCATGAAAAGTAGCCTGCCCTTGTCATCAATGCCTGTTCCAATATCTACCTTTGGCCCACTAGAGGCCCTGGACAGAGGAAGAAAGCGCGGACTTACATAATAAAAAATGAATAGAAGACTTGCACAGCGTATAACGTGGCTTTGACGATCTTGAATTTCTGCTCGTTGGCTGAAGAGGAAGAGATCCTTCCTGATCCAAGAAGTGAGCTGGATTCTTCGGGTACGCCGTCTTTTGGTGTGGAAAGGTTTTAGTCAAGGTATACTCAGTGGAAGAGGAGAAAGGAAAGAAAATTATCCTCGGACTTCTCCTCTCCACTTTTCACCTCGACATCATCTTACACTCCAAGAACAAACAGCTGAGTGATAATTCCCTTTCTCTCCAGATGTTCATATCAAATGAGAAAATGGAAAGGAGAACTTACTCGTCAAATCATCCCCGCCTCTCCTACCCTCAACCAACTTCCTAGTATGCTCATCATACCGTCTTGACGCCTCACGCACCGCCTCATACCCGGCAGTCATGAGCACGATAGCGAGGAGCGAAAAGATGAGTGAGGCAGTGCCCGTGATTTGCCAGCCTGAGAAGACAATGCATAGGCCTTTGGTGGACCATGTGAACAGCATCTAAGATCACATGGTCAGTATATCAGAACGGAATGACAGCACATTACAAAGAAGAGCCTGAAGCTCTCTCCGGGGGATAACAAACATTCATATTGCATTTCCCTCCCATATCCATATCGCCGTGGCCCCCATGTCCCATGTGTGAGTGATCCATATGTGAGTGATCCATTGCCGCTTGCGTTTTCTGAAAGTAAGTTCGTTCGAGCGAGGGATATGAAATCTAAGAACGCTCCAACAGCGAAGGACAGAATTTGAGAGCGTTTCTTCCAGAGAAAGATACAAAGTTTGAGGAATAAGTGATGTTGTTGATCTGAGGGAGATGTGAGACGGTGAACAGTAAGCTAAAGTAAGCTCCCGCAGGGTCCGACTTTGACCCGGAGGAAGGGGTGAGGGGAGATCAGACGGCAGGTGGGGGTGGGGTTTAATGTTGGAGCTTAGACCACTCGGTTGTCGGCCATGCGAGGCCGAGATCTCGACTTCGGTCATCTAACACCGAGTCACCTCGTAGTTACCAGACCGTATTTTTCGAACGCCCACGAAGACCTTCTTTTGGAAATAATATTATAGATTTGCTTAATCGAGATACTATCCATACAACATGCAATCCTTATGTTCTGCTTCTCGCCTCCTGAGGCATTCCTCGTACACACTATCTATACGACCAGTCATTACACCAATCTTACCACTACGGCGTCAATTTACACAAACTACCACAAAACGCCTTCTACCAGACCCAATAAATATTCCAATATGGTATACATTAATTCCTTCTACTCTAGTATCCTCGTCTAACTTCCTCCCTTCCTCTCTTAGGCTAAATGAAAACTCCCATCTTCTCCAACCCCCCATAAACAACCACTGCATCTACCGCACCCCTACCATAACCGTAATGCTCGTCGGTGGTCCCAATGCCCGCACCGACTACCACATCAACTCGACCCCGGAATACTTCTACCAATACCGTGGCTCCATGCTCCTCAAAATTGTCGACACCGATGGGTCTTTCCGTGACATCACAATCGGCGAGGGCGAGATGTTCCTGCTACCGCCAAACACCCCGCACAATCCTGTGCGATTCGCAGATACAGTGGGGGTGGTGTTGGAGCTGGTTAGGCCGGAGGGAAGCGTGGATCGGTTGAGGTGGTATTGTCAGGAGTGTGGGGAGAAGGTGCATGAGGCAAGTTTTCATTGTACAGATTTGGGGACGCAGATTAAGGAGGCGGTGAACGCTTTTAAGGATGATAAGGAGGCGAGGACCTGTAAGAAGTGTGGGACGTTGTGTGATGTTGCGCCGAAACCGAAATAGTGACGATTTGGGGGGGCGGGAATAATGTATATATTGTATGATAATGTTCATGAGGTTACGAGAGCATATCGAGGAATGTCACAATCCTTTCCACAGCATCTTGGTAACGTGGTCCGTCTTCTTCCTGCTGGGTTTGACGAATCCAAGGTACCTGAGCTCCGCTAATGCCCGCTGGAAGAGCGCCCTGGTTCCAGTTAGTGATGTAGATCAAGGAGACATGAGAGGCGACCTCTTACATCGTCTTATGGTCGTTATCCTCTCCCTCTTCGCCGGTTATCGCATTGAAGGCTGCCCACAAATCGGCGACATTGATCAGCGATCCAGATTCCAGGTACAGCTGGTATAGAATGGCCGTTGCTGGTTGCGTTGCAGATAATGCAGCCTGTTAAAGGTTATTAGCGATGCTATTGACTATAATGAGAAAAGGAGAAAAGTATGGTCCAACAGACCTCTGCTCCTTTGTCCCCAGCAGCGCTACAGCAATCACAACCCAGATAATCGTGTGGTGATCCAAGGGCCCGCTCAATTGCGAAACGTGGTTTAGGTTGGAACACCTCTGTAAGTGGTGATCTGAGATCATATATCAAGATCTCAGAGAGAAACAGTTCCTTAGGATCGATGAATGTGCCGTTGAAATAATTTTCAAGGTCATCATGCAAGCGTGCGATCAACTCCGAATACAGTTTGTCCTGTTCCGAAAGGGCGGCTTTATGCTTGCTTAGCTCCACCTTTTGAGCAACCACTGTGGTTCGGAGGCTGTTGGTTCGGACGTCGTCCTGCGTCCGAAGAGGGGTGGAGTCTGTCTTCTGCTTCAAAAGGTCCTCTAGTGCGTTCTGAAATGCGCTTATATCCACGGGCAGATATATACTCTCCGCTGCCTTGAATGACGCCAGTACCTGACCAAGTTTATCGGAAGAGACCTTCTTAATGGACAGCATTGTCTCACGAAGGAGGGGAGATTCAGCAAGTTCACCGGAAGCCGCTCGAATCCAAATGGAGGAGAGGGGTACCTGGGATGTCATCTGAAGTGCTTCTCGGAGACGGACAAGGACGATGACTGCGGCGGTAACGGCAGCCAGAACCTCTTGGCCCGAGATGACATTCGCTTTAACGGTCTCGAACAAATGTTCGTCCGAGTCAAGGAGTTTGCGTACTTCTTGGGTTTTCCTGCTATCGAGTAGAAGCTCGACCCACCTTTATTGGTAAGCACGAGTATAAAGAAGCCGAAATTGAAAGCTGCTTACTTGCGAAAAGAAGGCAGATTCCGCACTGCTTCTAAGACCTCTTTTGGGAGTTCTTTGAAAGTGATATCTTTCTTAAGAAAGATACTAGTGCAATTGGCGTAAAAGTGCGACATGTAAGCATACTGCAGCTTGTCAAATTCTCTGCTATGTTACCAACAACTAAACATACCTTAAGACCATCAGAGAGATCTTGCACGTTCTGAACGTAATCTTTCTGTCTGTCGAGCATCCGCCGGCTTAGATTAGGCCCGATGCGCAAAGGAACATCTGTACTGGCAACCGTTGCTCCAAAAAGTGTTTCAATAACCTTATCTGTCTGAGTAACATTGAACTTTTCTCCCTCAAGATAACGCAGTGCTCTGCCGGATAGTCGGTCCTCAAAGCTCTCTGCGGAGGTTGCAATTCCGAACAGTAAAACAAAAGGAAGACGGTCAAGCCAGGAACTATAGAATGTTAGTATGATATTGGAAACCAGAGAAACGATACCTACTGAAATAGGTCAATCACCTCAGCCAAAAGGCCTGCATCAAAGGCCTCGCTGTCTTGAACTGCCACCACAATCTTCTCTACATGGTTCCTAGTCTGCCATTCCTGGACATGTTGCAAGTCAAAATCGAGCACCTTCGGACCCCTCCTGGACGAAACCCCTTGGGCAATATCGTCATCGTCGTCGTCCTCAGTGCGGGAAGTGACCTTTTTGATAAGGTTCTTAAGAAGAGACTTTAGGTTAGGACACTCTCCGGAGGTTAGGAGTATATAAGCGCTATTAGTCTCATTCCTGATTTTTCGTCCCAATCGATCAAAGAACGGTCCATGAGAAGCTATACTTGGGCCTGCGATGATAAGACCAGTGAGTATGCATGTCAACCCTTGATCATGGTTTCGAGAAGGTGACGAAATAAAGTTAACAATATTTTCCAATGTCGACCTATCAGCTTCCTCAAGAGTTGCCTAGAGATGTGAGATCCTATAAGACAGCCAATAAATGAAAGACTGACATGAATACGTTCCTCTTGCTGTGCCCATAGTTCTCGATATATATCCAAGCGCGCTGAGAGCTGGGCTTGGTGGTTGGACGAGTCCGTTCGTCGCCGCTTGGCAGCGCGTTCTTCGGACTGAGGAGGGGTGTAGATATAGCACCGCTCGTGTTCCATGGTATAGTTTATTAAACACGTGTGATATGGTTCGTTGTGATGTGTGAGAAATGAGGGGCGAATAATTATCCGATGAAGGTGTGAACGCGAGGTTGAAGTCGCGTGGGCCCGTGACACAGGGCCCGTGCATGCATTTTATATCAGTCAAGGTTAAGGGCAACTCTCCCTTTGAGCTCAGTTCAGTGAATGATATTCTCTTATACATAAATTAAACTTTAAAGAAACTCTTCAGGTTGCTTTGTAGTAATAAGGCTTCTATCACGGTTACTATCTTCGATATTGCATAACATTCACTAACGTTATGTCGACTTCAGCAAGTCGTGTTTCGCTGAGTAAACGGTAATAGCTACTTTTAATTCGCCGCCAAAGAAAGTCGCAAGAGATAACAAATAAGTTCTAGATCTCCTCCTTCAACTCGAAGTGATCTAGAAGAGTCCCGATGTATATAAATACATCCTGCCGGTATAACATGGACAAACTATTCCCTAACCATATACTTTTTCTGTCTGGAACTAATACACTGCTAGTGCTTTACCATTCGAATAGGGACACACTCTCTGCCAGTAAGGGGTTTGCAGCTTATTGACGGACTAATCTTCGAAGCCTAGCGGATTTCGTCCCACTCCTGACTTTTCTTCTTTATCCGAGAATGTCTACAGGATATTTTGTCACGCTTTCTCTAATTCAGCACCCAGGCTGGGTATGGAATGCTTTCCAGTCTGATTCCTTCCAACAAGACTTATTGACAAAGAACTGAACCCAGAGTAGCTAGACACATTCGATATAGAAGAAATCATTTATGGAGGCGTACAAGCTCATTTGTAAGAGTTTATGGAGGCGATATTCCTAGGTGAGTGCACAAAAGAATAGTCGATACAACTTCGCACTAAGGATAAGATGCAGAAGGCTTTTACTCTTTTAAATGAGAAAAAAGGTAGCTCAGGGTGATCCTTGACCGAGACATTTTATTCGCGCGAGAAGAGCTCTAAAAGTAGTTGGTTTTGGGAGGCCTACACGACAAGTGAAGAAGATGAGTTGCATCGGGGAGATGCAAAGAATACACTAGAACGGCCTCTCGGTGGTGCGTACATGTAAGTAAAGAGTAAGTTCTGCGACTGTCATTTAATGTCACTCTTGAGTGCATTGAGGGGGGGAGGGGGGGGTGGGGTAGATAATTATGGGTGCAAGTGTCCTTTAACGCGCTGATACGTAGGGTGGGTTATGCCTTCCCTGGCCATCAGTAAGGGTAGGATGACCTAGAGAAATACTGTTGCCAGGAGACTGCTGGCAATGAAAAACTCACATAAAGGACTGTAGCCTGGAACCGCAAGGCTTGTCTCCAGTGTAGGGTCCCACTTAGTCATGGTCCTCTTCGGTAACGCCAGGGCATCCGTCCAGTTCCGCGTCAGGGTATCGATACTTACACCAAAAGCAGTAATGGTACTTTTCGCGTAGATATAGAACCAGTTTCTCGAGGCGTTCTGCAATAGGAAGAGCATTGAACTCCTCTAACTCCCTGTCTTCCTCGTCCAGTTCATTTTCGGCGAGGGTACGTGCAATGTCTGCGCTGGTAGTGGGGTCATACGCAACGTCTTCCTCTTCTCCCACAGCCGACAAGCGTGGAAGACTGGAAGTTAGGCCTTTTCGTACTATTCGATCACGCTCCTTTTCGGCTCGGTTGCGCACAATCTCGCGGTACAGGACATTCATCGACTTCAAGGGCCTTGTGTTGGGCACCGTATTGCGGTCCTTCTCGCCGGGGTCGCCGACGTTAGCAGATGCTTCATTCTCCCGGCCGTGTTCATCTGCTTCCTCGTCCAGACGCTCTGCCACTTTTTGGGCACTGCGCAATTGGCCAGTCAACTCTTTCTCCTTATGTTCCTGTCTAATCCGTTCGAGATATTCGTCCTGTGTTTCTTCCTGCACCTTGGCTCGTTTGGCCGCCGCTTCCATCTGCTCCTTGAACTTTCTCTTCTTGTCGGAGGCATGGCCGATGCCGCCTCGATCCTCTTTCACTGACACACGGATGGGTTCCTTGCGAGCATCTTCTGATTTCCCGAGTGTATCTCCTTGCTTGAAACCGAATTTGGCCATCATTTTAAAGCCTTTGCTCGAAGTATCGAGGGCCTTCGATAATGCTGCTTCACGTGCAGCCTCCTCCTCATCTTTCAACTCAGCCTTCGACTTGATGCGGCCCCTCTCTTCCCCCTAAAATAATCAGTATAACATTCTTTAAAGCTGATGGTGTCAGATGAGTCTTACCTCGCGCTGCTTTCGGACGCGGCGTTGAAGAGACGTCTCCTTTGGTGTGTTCGTGACATCCTCAAAGGTCATATTCATGTAGTCATCTTCTTCATCGGATTGTGCCATGATGTCTTGCTGAAAAGGTTGTTGATTCGAGTTGCGGGCAAGGTTGGTGGTCGCTGGCGTCAAGGTACCGACACAGTAAACATTCCTGCCCAGAGACGCCAAGCCCGCCGCCTCTCCCCAAATCACGTGAAAGAATCCGGGGAACCTTAGTACCGGCTCGTCTTCCCGAACTCTGTGCCTAGTTCAACAACCACCTCTTTCGCAGAGGCCATGTTCTTGCTTCCAACATGTATGGAGTATCAACTATTGTTACTTGCACTCACAACGCCACTGACCACAATCCATATGCCTAAATCGCCGAAAACATGGCTATGGGAAGAAGCGATATGGTCACACGGACACAAGGTTCGCCGCCGCTTACTTCCACCAGCCCCATATGCCAATGAACGCCATCATCTGGTTATGGCTTTCTCTCCACAGAAGATCAGGCGGGGTGCAGCAAGATGGGGAAATCGCCGGGAATATCCCCTGGATCTAATCCACAGAATGAAGGGAGTTCGTCATCTTGTCCAAAGCTGCGTCTCGAACATGATAGTGGAGAGCTGCACGCTCTCTTCATATGATTTCTGTGAGCATTTCATGGGAGTTGAAACCCCTCCGCACTATGCTTTACAAAGTGTGGGGTTGCAGCCCACCAGCATTGACCTACCTTTCTTGTCTATACTAGAATCAGACGAAGATCCGGCAATTCTGTCCCCAGATTGGTCGCAGCCCCCCCAGCGTTCTCATACTCTAACTAAACCAAGGAACCCAAACCGTGCCACACAAATTCGAGCTGCAGCTAATTCTGTTCAGTCTCTTCTCGTGGACCCCCTTCTCGGTCTCACTTCTTCAATTTGCACTGCCTTTCAGTGATGGTACATTTCACAGCTTGCTATTTGTCTTCGGTGGCACGAGCAGCCATGGTTCAGTTGTACGTGCGCAAAGTGCAACGTGGAAGAAGTGGTACTACGTATCACTTCAAGACAGCCACAACCGCTCTGGTTTTACGTGAATTGTAGAACAGTGTTGTAAGTTTCAGCTTCCTCTGTCTCCATCAGCAAGCATGTGCATTCCATTCTCCATGGTGCTTGCCTCGGTAGCTCGTTCTTCCTACCAGGGTGTTTACATCTTTGGGACGATCATTTCGGGGGTGCCTTCCCAATACATCCTAATTTGGACCTTCTTGATTGGCCAAGGAACTGGCCTTCCTCCTTGCCACCAATTTCCCCCCATTAGATCAACCTTCCTCGGTCGGCGCAAAACTCCATCATGTCGCAAACAAAGGATTTCTGCTTCTTTTCTTTCATGTGCACCTCCAAGACATCACCATTCCCCGGGCTTCCCCAGATCCCCAGATTCTTATAATTTCTGCCCCGCCAGATCCTCCGCATCTTGGAATCGGGACGCTTCGAATTCTGGAGACTCCTCGGACCTGCTTCCACTCAACTTCCTCCAAAATTCACGCGTCGTAGTTCATTAAAATGGATGACAAGCACGAAAACCACCTCTCGGAGAACGCGGTCTCCAATGTCTCCGCAGATGGAACCCGGCCACACAAGAATGGAGGCATCATGAACACCCTCTATCCCCCTGGGCCGAAGCCTGGCGCCGGTGGACGGATGAAGAATCACTGCAGGAAGTTTTGGTGGTGTGACTTGCTGGTCGTCGCGGTCATTGTCCTGGTGATCGTGTTGCCTGTGTATGTTCCCAAGCCATCTGTAATTGGATGAGATGCTCATATTTTCTCAGTGTATACGTCGCGATACCCAAGAAGGCACAAAACGATCTGGATAAATCCACCCTCGAAGTCACTATGCAAAACGTGTCCTCACCAAAGACTGACCAGGTCCACTTGAAGCTTGTTACTCTCGCAAAGAGCTCCAGCAAATTCCACCCAACCCTCGATGGTTTCCGTGGTGCTCTTCACCTGAAGGACAAGGAGCCATTCCTTTACATTGATATTCCCACCGTCAAGGCCGATGCTGAGACTACGATTACCGTCGATCAGGATGTCAAATTTGCTGATCTGGGCCGATTCACCGAGTATAACGAAGTGGTTATTAGCAGCGAATCATTTGATGTCTATTTAGACGGAAAGACAAAGATCCATCAAAAGGGGTTGAAAGCAATTACTGCTGACTATAACAAGGTCATCACTATGAAGGGTAAGTTCATTGTATATTAGGGGTCAAGTCTGTCTTGGACATCATACTGACTTGGGCGAAGGCTTGAATGGATTGAAGGGGCTTAACATCACCGACCTTAAGGTGCTTGACAAGCCCAACTCCGATGGCTCGAATATGGAAGGCAACGTTTTCATCCCCAATCCATCGGTGATGACTCTTTATCTTGGCAATGTTACCATGAACCTTGCCGTTGATGGAAAGGCTATTGGAACGTCTTTGCTCCCGGAGCTCACGCTCAAACCTGGAGATAACAATGTGCCGATGCTCAGCACCGTTAACCAGACAACCGTCATTGGGCTCATTTATGGAAAGGATGCGAAGTACAAGAACGCCATTCTGCCCTTGACTATCACTGGAAACTCCAGCGTGGTTGGCAAAGACCATCTCACCTACTACGAGACGGCTATCAAAGGCAACAAGGTCAATGTCGATTTGAACGTGGGTCCTGCGCTCGCTTCAATACTTGGATGAGCTTTGCATGAGTAGTGTGGTGTTCAAATAAATTCCAGGTCGGGACAGGTCCCGGCAGCGTTGTGTTGATACCGACCCGCTAAACATATTGAGCGGATGAGACTTGAAGGATTTTTTGTAATTATTGAGAGATATCCCGGTTGCATTGGACGGTTGTTGATAATTCAGTACCGCACTGGAGTGCGAATAAAAGAAGAAATTGGCCAGCCATTAACGGACAGTGGAGCGACTTCGTACCACTCGTAGTACATAGCAATGCTAAGGCGCCATTTCAGAATCTCTTCCGAATTACAGTGTGCAACAGTCTCTCTCAGTGTGAAGCCAGAAATCTGCCCCTGTAAGTTAGGCGAATAATGCATGCGGGCGCCCGTTCTGAAAGCTTATTTGAACTAATCCGAACTTCGATGAGGAGAGATCTTCAACCTGACCGTTGTTACCAAAAGAAAAATAGAGGGACTTCTTGAGGAGTTGCATGAATCTATTTTCCTTAGCAAGTTCTACGCTGTGAGATATGAAGCTGTTGGCATTGTTACTAATGCAGAGAGCTTACAAACTACCTTGGACGCAGCGGAACCATCCCTATCCGGGGATCGCGGGGTCCATTTGTAAGGTGATATAAGCATGTTGTAATATGGAGAATACCCCGCCAAGCTCGAATGACATGATGCGATCTGAGGTCGAGAATGCAGCAGGTGCGGGGAGTGCTCCATCGAGAAGCTTTCAGGAAAAATGTTAAATAGACCTCCGAATGCCCATCTTTTGGTGTACTTCTATCTCTGTATTGCCTTTCTCTTCCTCCTCATCCTTCTTCCTAGAACTCGATATATCCGGCCTTTATCCTGGGTGACGTGAATACTTCTACAACCACCTCTTTATTCTTAACGACACTCAATTGCAATCAATTCCTGGCAAGATGGCTCCTAGAATCGCTATTGTCTACGTATGCTACCACCTGACCACCAATTGACCCCACCTTTGTATCACAACGGGTATTAACCACCTTATTAGTACTCGATGTACGGTCACATCAGGCAACTCGCTGAGGCCGAGAAGAGAGGTATTGAAGCAGCCGGAGGAAGTGCTGATCTCTACCAGTACGTCCTTAATTCGATCCTCCCTCCTTCATCGATCAATTGGCTTCCTATGGCCTAAGATCAGTCCCCAAACCTAACTTCGTCCTTCATTCAGAATCCCCGAGACCCTCCCCGAGGAGGTCCTTACAAAGATGCACGCACCTCCCAAACCCTCCGACGTCGCCGTCTTGAACGACCCAGCAACCCTCGAGCAGTATGATGCCTTCCTATTTGGTATCCCAACCCGGTACGGCAACTTCCCAGCGCAGTGGAAGACGTTCTGGGATAAGACTGGGAAGCAGTGGGCCTCTGGCAGCTATTGGGGGAAGTATGCTGGGTTGTTCATTAGCACTGGCACTGTAAGTCCCTATTGAAGAAAATGAAGTGATAAACAAAGTTAAGGGATTGATGTTTTTTACTGACACGAAGAACAGCCAGGAGGAGGCCAAGAATCCACCGCCATTGCCGCCATGTCCACCCTGACGCATCACGGCATCATCTATGTCCCACTCGGTTACAAGACCACCTTTGCTCTTCTCTCCAACCTAGATGAAGTCCGTGGCGGATCTCCATGGGGCGCTGGGACTTTCGCTGTAAGCCTTCCTTGAAATCGTCCATTGAGCATGACAGCAAACTAACAGCTCTAACAGGGCGGCGACGGATCCCGCCAACCCACATCCAATGAAATTAAGCTCGCCGAAGAACAAGGCAAAGCCTTCTACACCGCCGTCTCTAAGGTGAACTTCGGTGGTATCAATGAAGTGCGCGAGAGCGTAACTGCAGGAGAGGGACCGAAGACTAAGGGTACTGCGTAGGTGCACAACCGATGGGTCCGTGGGCGGGAACAGAGGTGCAGATGGCGCTGATGGATACAAGGGCTGAATCCAAGGCTGAAGCGGCAATAAGGCAGCAGAAAGCTGTAGGGACTTCTACTCCTAAGGTGGGTTCGACTCCTGGGACCAATGGTCCTAACTTAGGAAAGGGGAAGGAGAAGGGAGAGGGGCCTTGTGGGTTACCCGGAAAATGCGAGATCCTTTAGGAAAGGGTGTTCAGCTTGCTTTTACAAATATTAAAAAAAGAAATCGTATTGCAAAAGTTTACAGAGGGTGCATTAATCCGTGCATGCTCTTCGTCGCACCTAGATTGAGTGTAGACGACCTTAAACATATCTTTGAGCCTTAATACGCAGCAAGGCAAACTTCCTGCAGAGGTAGTATAATCTAAATTTCTACTATTTAATGACCTCGAGCGCTGATATAGTGTTAATAAGGACATTTAAGTGAACGACTTAAATGCATTACTAGGGTTAGTTACGGTTTTAGGGCATGTACGAAGTGCCGCATGGCCTGGTACTATTTCCTCCCTCTCTACATTCACCTCTGGCCACCTGAACCCGCTGCAGCGATCTTAATCTATGCTGATAAGAACTTACGGAACCAAGCCCCTATATACCATGACTTCTATTCTTTCTCGGCCTTCATTGCAAAAAGAGGTTAGTTCACAATCCAAACGGCCAGTTTACGATAGGAATAAAAGGGATGACGCGAAAAGGTAAATAAGTCAAGTGAGATAAGTCAACCGTAACATTGTTTGTTCTAGGAAGTTCTTCTGTTTCTCTTCTAAGTATTCCAATTCGCTTTTACGTGTGCCAATTCGCTTCTAAGTATTCCCATCTTTCCTCCTCGTTAAGTCATCCACCTCATTCCTCTACCCTGACTCCTCTATACTTCTTCACCTTCATCATCCGATCCTTAGCCTCCCAGAAGAACTTAGAGGGAGCAGGTTTCTTCTTTTCCTCTTTTAAGTTGGTTGCGGTGTAGATGGTAGGAGCGTTGGAGGTACTGGAGTTATTGGAAGGATTTGAGATAGGTGCGGGTCCAACCTCATGCACCTCAGTTACTTCAAAGTCCTCCTCTTTTGTAAAACATCCCACCCCTAATATCCTTAGCTCGCCCTATCCTGGTCAGGCTTCTCCTCTCTTTTCCGCTTTAAGTCACGAGAGGTGCGGGAGGTGGTGGAGATATTGGGGGTGGAGAGGGAGGTATTCTCGATCCGCGCCACGAGGGTCTGTAGCTCGGTGCTATGGGCCTTTTTGAGAGCGCTAAGTTCTCGTTCGTGGGTGAGAGTGAGGGTTTGGCAAAGGGTGTTGGGGGCGGCGAAGAGGGTAATTGGAAATGGGGAGGGCATTCTGGGTACGGGAAAGAGGGTTAACTTTAGGAAGGTGGGCATGTATGTGATGACTAAGGGGAGGAAGATTAGATAAGGGACAAGGGGTACGAGTAGTGGACGTGTTATGCGTGCGTAGGGCGGATGTGATTAACTAAACAACTGAGTGCGAGAGAGGCTGAGAATGACCGGTCATGCAGTGTTTCAGAGGTCTATGTAGTCGATGTGTGTACTTAGGAAGCAAAATAGTGGCCGCTGATATTGGATTGAAGTGGATGTGTGTGTTTGTGATGGGCGTTGGTACTTGAAAAATATGGAGGGGTTTCTGCTATCTGTATGCGCAGTACTCACTTCGGAGGGGAATCCTCTCTCTATATACCTCATATCTTTAAACTTCATAAAACCCTCCGACCCAAAATCTCTTGACTGACTTCGCTAGTGCAAGCTTATACGGAAACTGCTACCTAGATGTCATCTCTGTATGCATCTAAGACACATAATATCTGACCTTCCGCCAGTATTCATATCCTTTAGGCTTATCACGCATATCAAAATCCATCGGGCGCCACTCTTTCATACAAGAAGAGTCCCAAGGCGTCACCAGGCACAGTGTTGATTCTCTGTTACGCAACGCACCCCTGAATCCCCCAGGCCTCTATAACTTATAACAGAAAGATTTTTTTTTTCGGGAGTTATCCAAATACACACCCATGACGCATACCTCTCTAGTACACAGTAGCAACCATCCCCTTCAAACATAGACCATACATCAAAGCACAGGTACATGCCAGTCTTTCACGTGTACTATGCAAAAAAATCCCCAACGCGTGACTAAGCGCAAGAATAATTCATATCCGCAACCAGGCCACCCAATACATCACAAGCCATGCGCTTTCGCAATTCCAACCAGAGGCTTCGCTTCCTGAAGAGCAAGGGTGAGGATCATCTATATGCACATTTTCGAGGACGAACTCGGTGTCATTTCCCCCTGGAATCAACTTTCATGTGATATTCCCTCCTTACGAAGGCACAAAGTGGTATGTTTTACTAAGAGGCGGTATGCACGGCCTTGAAAGAGAAGAAGAACAGTCGCAGGACCAACGAAATATTAAGCTGAACTGGTTGACAAAGTATATAGATGCGGGCTTTCTACTCCTAATGCTGAATTAATCTTATATCAGTGCACAAGGCCAATACGTAAACAATATCTAAAGACATACTAACTATAGATTACTACAGGTCATGTCATCTATGCTGCATATTAAAACTAAGGCTATATATCCACTATCCGTAATGGATTTAAATATTGAGAGCGCTGGTATCGTTTGGTAAGTTCCGGGGAATACTATAATATTCTTATTCTACTGCATGAGACCATAAGATACTAAAGATCGAGGGTATATATGAACTCTTTGTTAGTATCCTTAGCCATTCTCACAAATTAAGAGAGGGACAACTCAATGACGCTTGAATGGAAATCATAGCAAAGGAGAACGGTCACGACTTAAGACTCCACCTAGTGGCATTCACTCTTCGGAAAGGCCGAGTTTGTAATGCCCTTCAATTCATTTTGGTACGGAAATACAAACACAATCTCCTTCCTGCCATTTCAGAGACGCTTTACCACCCGCTATGATACACAATGAAAAGAAACCAACCAATCCAAATTCTCGAAAACCTTTAAACTTTATCATCTAAATACCAAGAAAAGTTGCAGTTTAGCCAACCGAATCATATGAAATAGAAATGGACAAAAGAGTAACCCGGAGAAATACCTCTGTAGCAAGTGATTCATCCTCATTCCTCCATCGCATCACCATCCTCTTCTTCCTCCTCCTCCTCCTCACCCTCAGCAGCCACAACCTTAAAAGTCGGCGCCTGATCCACTCCAAGATAACTATCACACACCAAGAAAAGCGTCAACTCATGCTCGCCCTGCTTCGGCACCGTAAACTCCATCCGATACTTCAACTCCTTCGGCACCGGAATCTTCTTGACCGCGAGCAGCGCATCCGTGCTCTGGTCCGCGACAACCAACCACCAGCTCTCGGCCTTATCAGCCGGATAGAACGGCGCATGCGCCTCCGTCTTCGGCTGCTCATCCTCGTCAAGCTCGCGCGTGACGGTGATGTTGAGGTACGACGGTTCGCCTGCAACGACATTATCCGGATCTTCGAGTTCGAAGCCAAGTTCGACATTGGGCCAGTACTCATTTGTGAAGCGGGCTGCGTCAGCAAGTTGCTTGTTGTCAAAGCCCAGGGACTCGATGAGGCTCTTGTAGTCCTTGTTCTCATCGGGGTCCATGGCCTCCATGAACTCGTAGATGTCTGTGATGCCAAACTTCTCGGCCGTCTTGACAGTGTCGTCGTCGAAATGGGGAATCTGTTTGAGGGGGGAGTCCTTGCGCCACATAGCTTGCACGACCATCTGGGACATCTCCATGGCGTTCATGGCGTTCAGGTGGCCTTCTGAGGAAAGAACATCAACACAGGCGCTGAGAAGATTGAGGGTCTTCTTCAGGATAAGCTCCTGATCCTTGGCCAAATCGATGGGAAGCTGCATCCGCGAGAAATGCGCCTGAAGTAGCACAAAAGCCTTGAAATGAGGCGTCTCGTAGTTCGCATCAGCCATCTTATACGGAACACGGTCGTAGATACGGCTAAGGATGTGGGTCTCATGGCGCCGAATAGGAATGGAGTCGAACTCAGTAGCAGCGGTAACGATCTCCAGAATTGCCTTCAGATTGCTCTTTTCAGTAAGAGACATCAAAAGTGTCTGCATGGTGATGAAGGAGATGTTGTAATAAGCTGCGATCATAGCGGCGTTAAGAGGTGCGATGGTGTCTTCCTCCTCATCTAACTCAATGATGTTGGCTTCAGCCAACTCCTTGAGCGTATTCTCAACCAATTCTGAGAGATGCGCGCTAAGGCCTTCGTGTGACGTATCGTACAGGGCATAATAGGTCGGATTTGCGAGCAGACGCCGGTAGAAGTAAGTGTACGTAGTCCAGTCCACAGCATCCTGAGTCGACTCGATCATACCCGAGGTAATCTCAGCGACGAAGGCGTCGGGTAAGTTAGCGTTCAGTGAGCTCTCAATAGGGAGAGCCTCATTCAAGAATTTCTTATAATAGTCCCGCTTGACGGCTGGCACCATGAGAACGCCCTTTGATGTCATGTCTTCGCCAACTCTACCAGCTCTACCGAACATTTGAAGGACCTCGCTGATTTGATAGTCGATATAGCGATGCTCTCGGCCCTCAAAGAACTGAGTGCCCATCACAATCACCAAGTGAGCGTGGTTCTCGATCTCCCAGCAGGAATCCCGCGACACAAGCATAACTTGGATGGCACCGATCTTAAACAAATGCTGGACCGCTTTCTTATCAAAGGTAGTGAGTGCTTCGTGGAAGTAGCCAATACCATGCGAAAGAGACTCTGCCAAAGCGCGCTCATTAATTTTGGCAAAGATAGGCTCTAGCTCTTCTAAGGGTGCGTTCAAGAACCGGTCCTCATCATTGTCAGCCACGCAAGCAGCGAACAAATCTAACGCACTCGCGCGTACTTGCTTGCGGCTAGGCACAAATATCATTGCGGGTTTCTCTGGAGACAACTGTGTAATCGCCTGATAGGTGGGTTTGGCCATAGCGAGCATCAACGACGGGAAATGAGGTATCGTGAAGGACTGAATGTGAAGTTCCAGAGGCACTGATCGAACGTGGGGGCTGAAATTGAAAATCGTGTGCTTGGTGGCTCCGATCCACTCTCCGATATCCCGGGCGTTAGAAAGAGAGGCACTCAATCCAACGATACGCATCCCGGATTCATTCTGCAATGCCATAGCGTGCATTCGGGAAACCACTGTCTCATACACATAGCCGCCGATGCCACCCAGCATGTGAAGATCGTCAGCTACCAAAAGCATGACAGATTGGACATTCTTGTTTTTCCTCCGCCTCGAAATTAGATCCCACTGAGAAGGCGTCGCGAGAATCAAATCGCCCCGTGCTAGTAATCGAAGATCCGAAGTTGTGTCGCCTGTAAGTTTCACAATATCTTTGCCGCCACCGAGCCCTAGCAAGCGGCTCTCCCAGTTCTTGAACTGAATGTCGACTTGCTCCTGAAAAGGAGCAAGATAGACAATTGAACCTTCCGAGCCTTTGGACCAGTGCCGAAGAATTGCAAACTCTGCACAAATCGTTTTTCCAATACCAGAAGAAGCACCCACAAAGACGTTGTCATCGGAAGCGTACAGGGCATTAAAAACCTGGGTCTGCACTTTATTGAAGCGGCCGATGTCTTCATACAAGTCCTGGTATTCCTTCCTCTTTAAGGCGGCTATGGGCAAAGGCTGCAAGTCAAGCAGTGGTGTATGTGGAGGGAACTTCTCTGGCAGTATGAGCTGTTCGAAGGGAACGTCGATTTTGTTCTCGGCGTGCATCCAGCGGTCGGACACGACAGTGACAAAGTAGTTTGGCGGGATGGGCTCGGTTATAGAGACCGTGAACTCCACAACATGCTCGTTCGCCTCACCAACAGCATAGTCCTTCCGAAGGATGAACTGGTCATGGAACAGTATCTCTTCCCCATCACAGTCCTCGACAAGGATCCAGAATGCTTCAGCAGCGCCGTGCAGCTGGTCATCCCATTCGAAGTTTGGTCGAATAACAAGTTCCATACGGAGCATGGACCTAGTCATTGGTTGCCAGGAAGCCTCGAGATCAAGCCGTGGGAATTTCTGGATGAGACTACACACCAACTTTCCAGCCTTCGGCATGCCTAGGAGCTGAGCCATCTCAGGAGGTTCAAGGTCGAAATAACTGGACCAAGGTACATCAATCCGCTCGGCCTTTTGAATGATGTCCCTAGGGCAGGTAGCACTAGGCGTGGTAAACTGTCTCAGAGGCGTCATAGTGGGCCACATGCGCTTCTCGGCCATCTTGCACAGATCCAGAGCAGTTTTCGCGACGGATGCCCATCCCTTCTTCAGACAGATCTCGAAGATAGCACGCAAGATACGGCCAGCTGACTGGGTGACATAGACTAGATCGGCCATCAGAGCGAGGCCTTCCAGTTTAAGACGCGAAATATAGGCCTGGAGCAAAACATTGATCTTGGCATGCGGTTCCTCGATACCTTCCTTCACGGGAATGGGAACCCTGCCGAGCAATTTCGCAAGCTCCAGCTTTTCATCCTGACGGACAGGGATATATTTGAATTCCTCACTAAGAGCGAAGACCCGGAACAGTTCGATGGTGGTGATCGAAGGCTGGATATGCTGGTTATAGGTGGACATGGAATTATGGGTGATGTAGTAATGAGAGGCGATCCGTCCGAGTTCAGTAGGTTGAAGCCTTCCGGAGCGCTTCTCATATTTAATGAGATTACACTTCTCGAGTACAGTAGCGGCAGAATGAATGAGGTCGACACGCTTTTGCTCCAAGGCCACATCGTCTTCATACTCGGCACCTACGCTGTACAAGCCAGGCGATCGCAACATGCGGACAAACAAGTACGTGTACCCCAGCCAGTCAACACCTTCGTCTCTAGTGCGAACATTTCCTAGGACAATCTCGGCATTGAGGTTGTCCGCAAGTTTACTGACAAATTGTGACTCGATGGGCAGTTGCTGATTCAGAAGCGAGAGGTAATATTGCATTTCGCTCTGCGTCGTGATTATGATACCCTCACCGTACGTATCGTACTGGGGTCGACCGGCACGACCAAGCATCTGAAGCACATCCTGAGGGCTGAGTTCGACCCAACTACCCTTTTCGGGCGAGTAGACCTGCGTCCCCTTGATGATAACGGTATGAGCGGGAAGGTTGACACCCCAAGCGAGCGTTGCTGTGCACACGAGTACTGAAATGGAGCCATCTGCGAAGAGATCCTCTACAGAGGTTCGATCGGCTCGCGACATACCGGCGTGATGGATACCGAATCCATAAGGCAGCAAATCTTTCAAGTCGGCGTTCTGAACAGTCTCTGATTCTTCTCTCAGAATTTCTCGACTCGCAGAATCGGCCCGGAGGAGCTGTCCAATAGTCTCAAGCTCAAGAGCTTTGTCTCGAATATACTTGGCAGTTTTGGCCGTCTCTTTTCTCGAATGAACAAAGATAAGCATCTGGTTGCGGTTCGTTCCGACTTGTTCCAAAACTTTCGTGTAGCAAACGTCATTCATAGTCTTTAGCTGTTTGATAGCTTTCTTGTCCGTGACTCCAATAAACTCTTGCTTAAGGGGACATGGACGGAAAGTAGCATCGAAATGGAACAGTCCTTTCTCAGTATCAACCCGAAGGAAGCTAGCCACGTCACGATAGTTGGGCAGAGTGGCACTAAGACCGACCAGGCGGACAGGGTCTCCAGTTTGTTCAGTGCGGCGTATCGTTCTGCTGACAATGCTCTCAATGACTGGGCCACGGTCGTCATGAAGAAGATGGATTTCGTCAATACAGATGAGGCGGACCAAATTAATGTAGCTCGTGTCGGTAGCTTTACGCGTGATAACATCGTATTTCTCCGGCGTCGTTACAATGACCTGAGTCTCTTGTATTTGTTGCTTAGTGAGTTGACGATCACCAGTGAGCTCGGAGACTTTGATTCCGTAAGGCTCCAGGCGTTTGCCGAAGTTGCCAACCTGTTCTTGTACAAGAGCCTTGAGAGGAGCGATGTAGATGATTTTGAAGTCATCAAGGTTGATTTGTCCGGTCCGGGGATCTCTATGCTTCCCGATCTCGCGAAGCATTGCCAACATAGCTACATTGGTCTTGCCAGATCCGGTAGGGGCGCATATAAGCATGTTCCCGTCATCGTTAAAAGCCGTAGGATAACATTTTGTCTGGATACGATTCAGTTCCTTTGATGAACCGAAACCAACCCTGGCCCAATCCGGGAGTTCTGACGTGGGCAGGTTCCGGGGCTCGTTCGCGTCCCTCTTAGCCTTCGGTGCTGGAACATGGATTTCTTCGTACCCCTTGAACTGACGTCTGGTCGAACCTTGAGGTAGCTTAACATTGGGATTCGTCATAAGATGGTTTCCTTGGTCGAAGATGAGGTTTTCCAGGTTGATTAGGCGCTTTGGTTGCAGTCCACCAACAAGACCACCGTCTTTTGGAGCGTCTGCCATGTCCATATCTTTCGTTTCGGTGGGCAGATCGATATCCATCAGGTCGATCTTCAGCTTTTTAGGCCCCGAAGGACCATCAACCGCGGCACCCTTCTCACGAGCTCGGAGCTCATTGAGGATATCTCGATGCCCTACAGCAATCATTTCGCGCTCGATAGCAGCTCTGGCACTTTTGTCTTCCGAGGACTGCCTCCACCGAGTGACCCAAACAACCTTATCCCGGTTCAGAACCAACTTGGCTACGAGCTCATGATGTTCGTAATCGAAAAGTTCCATCAGGTCGTTTTCGATTTCACGAAGTGGCTTCTCCTCGTCATCCTCATCCGTGGTACCGGCCAAGATTTCAAGGGCACTCTGGGTTTTCTCCTGCTGAGTGTGGGGATCTTCATAGATTTGACGGATTTGCCTCTGTAACCAGAATGCATCGATCTCGTGGACTTGTAACTGTCCATCGTCTTGCTTGCGGTCCGCAGAAGCTGCCACGTCGCCCTGGATAATCAATTCCTCGGTATCGGGCACGCCATCTGCACCGCCAGCGGCTGCAGCATCCTCATCCTCTCTAGCATCGTCTGGGGCTGCGGCAGCTTCCTCCTCTTCATCAGACGATTCATCCCGGACTTCATATGTTTGACCAGCGTTTTCATCATCCTCGTCTTCGTCAAAAACCACCGCGACGCCTTGGTTTTCGTCAATTTCGGCACCTGCGGCATCTGCTCCACCCTCCTCCATTTCCTCGTCTTCGTCTTCAGCATCATAATCCGTAATCTTTTTGCCGAGATTTACAAGTTCATTAAACTCCTTAGGGCCCATAGAAGTGCCTAATATGTCGTCGATCTCCTTCTTCTTGTCAAAGTCCTTGAGGTTTTCGTCTTTAAGGAACTCTAAGACAGCGTCTGCGGCGCTCCTTGTGACGTGATTAGGAACATCACCGAGATTCCTCCCTACGATCGTGGTAATCAAGTCGTAAGTGGCCCTTGTTGCTGCTGTTCGCGGACGGTATTTAAGATCCTCCACAAAAAGATCCTGTTGTGATATCTTAGTGGAAGCCATGTCGCCACGCTTCCGCTTCCTCTGTTCTCGTTCCAGAACATCTTCACCCTCCCGTATGCTACCGCGCTCTACATCAAGCTTTGGCTTTTTCTTCTGGGTCGGCGCACTATCTCTCTGTGTGCGTCCTCCCATGTCCCGAATGTTGATGCGTCCTGCCAGCGACTCTGGGTCTCCGGTATTCTCATCTCCGCGGCGCGTCACGAAACGTCGGTCCGCCTGGAGGACCAAATTGGACATTGCCGCATACTTGAACTGCGCGAGATTGTTCTCCTTCTTGTCCGCCATGATGGGTGGTCGGGATCGTTCGAGAGACGCGACGTGCGTTAAGGGCAGCTGATCGTACTACAACAGCTGGAAGAGACGCGTGCTTTGAGTGTGCAAGTGGTTGATAGAAAACGGCGATGAGCTGTACGCAGTGGGGTATAGATTTAAGAAAAGGTGAAAGGGTGGATGATGGAATGCGGGCAGACCATGTAGGAGGCTTGAGAATTGCGGAGGCGGCAATCGTCAGTATCGAAAAACTGAGAAGCTCGGGCCAGCTACCTAGGTGCTAGAGCCGCAGGCTACAGAGTCTCTTTACGGACTAGCGCCAGTTCACCAGACTCCGCCTATTGCGTTATTCCTCACAAATCAAAAATAATCCTAGGGGAATGTAGAGCATATATAAATGCGATGGGATTATAAAACAGCACATATATATACAGCCAGACTACATGCAACAAAAAGTTCATTACTATGTCCAAAAGATGGCAAGCAGCTATGATACGCCGCTGGATATCATACACTCTAGCTACTTAAGCTAAAATGCATCCTCATTCGGACAAGCTGTAACATCGTGTCCTTCATTCTCACAAAGCGCGCACCATTTGTCTGGATCGGCAGCAGTGGTACCTTTCGGAGCTACTAGTGATGAGTTGTAAGGGTTAGGAAGCGGTGCTGTTGGAGCTTTTCCAGGAGATTTGGTCGGTGTGAGCGGCTGTGGACGGTCATCTGATGAAATAGAAAGGTTTCTGAAGCTTTCGATGACGGCATCTTGGCCACTGTGTTTGCCGTTCTCCATAGGCTTCACAGGGCGGTCCGATCCAGCGCCGCTCATTGCGGAACAGTTGAGTATATCGTGACCACCCGTTTCACAAATTTCGCACCACAAAACACTTCCGTCAAGAGAAGAGTGGCTGTCAGACTCCATCATCGGTTCTAATGTTGGTGGCGCTTCACGACGAAGCAGTTCAGGTGAACCTCTCCAGCTAACGACTGTGCCCTTTGAGTCACGGCCCGAGGAACGTTTCTCCTGTGTTGCAGTCCGTTCCGACATACCATTACTTATGACACTTTCGCGCGGCTCAACAGCTCCGACTTGTTTGCGTAAGCGTTCGATTTCGCGTTCAAGCTCTTCTTCCCTGAAAGCTTTCCGTTCAATCAGTCCTCTCAGCTCCTCTTTTTCCCGTTCGAACTGGTCCGCCTTCGCCTGAACGGTCTTTAGCTCTTCAGGATCTACAAATGAGCCCTGGCGTTGCATAGGTGATCGGCTGTGCTCACTCCCCATGTCTGGACCTGAGCTGAGAGAATGGATAATTGCCTTCAATCCCCGTATTTCATCGTCCCGTTGTTCGACTTCTCTTGCCCCAGGGCTTGCAGGATTATCGACCATGGCCCCCGCTCCTTTCAACGCAGCAGCAGCCTTTTCACGTTCCCGACGGAGTTCTGAGCGACCTCGCTCAACCTCGCCTCTCAAGAATTCGACTTCGCCCCGGGCTTCTGCTTCTCCTCGTCTAGCATCCTCAAGGCCTTCTTCCAACTCCTGGACAAGCTCTTCCAACTGTTTCAATTGCCTGGCAACGCTTTCAACGTCTTCTCCGCGCTCATGGAGTTCCCTAATCTCTAGCATGAGGTCCTCCACTTTCTTCTCGTAGACCCGTTCCGTTTCGGTGCTCGCCATTTCCAGCGTATCGATTGTACTTCGGAAGTCAGCGCGGTGCGCATCGAACTCTGCGGTAAGAATAGATATCTTTTCGTTCTTTTCTCTGAGCAATGCACGTAACTGGGAGACGTCATTACCCTCACCTCCACTACTTCGTGGCCTGCCTACATCCAACCCTTCTCCAGCCATGAGATTCTGAAGTTCGGAGAGACTTGCTTCCATATCGGCCAAGGAGGCAGCTTGTTCTTTGAGTTGCTTATCGCGCTCCTGAAGCATTTTAGTAAGTCTCTGGACTTCTTCTTCTGCCTGACTAGATCTAGCCCCTGCCCTAGACTTCAAACCAGAAAATGAATCGTTACTGCCTCGAGCTGCTCCTACTGGAGTTGTTTCGTTGTCTTCATCAATAACGTCATGATGACCGAGGCGAGAATTCGTGTTTCTGGAGTACGGCCTCGATGGCCCAGGTGTCCTTGGTTTGACGAGTCCTGGATTTTTCGGCGCAGGACTGTTGAATCTAGGGGTGCCCAACTGACTCTTGGAAAACCCCATTGATGGGTTCCTGCCAGGAGTAGGAGCTAAGTTGGGCGTCTTCCGCATGGGCGATTCTGGTCTAGGTAAAGAAGGCCTGCGATTTTTGAACCCTGGGCTTATTGTGCGCGCCCCAGGTCCAACAGACTGAGAAAACTTAGGTACCGAGGGTGTATCGGGACTGAAACTTGGCTTGTCCATTGTAGAGAGGCTGAAATTATTGTAAGATGGAGTAGTAGGGGTGGGGGGAAATGTGTCCGACGACGAGTTGGGAGATGAGCGTTTTGTAGCACGATTGATAGGTAGGAAAATACCCGAACCAGGAACAGATGTCGTGAAATATCGGATGCTATATTAACAGCTGATTAGAGAATGTTATTGTAGCTTGTAGAAATATGTTTCATACCCGTCAACATCGCCGTCATTCTTCCCACGCGGAGCATGTTCTCTGCTCAGTTCAACACCGGCGAAGACACCCTTCTTGCCTCGAACGCTGCCAATAAACTTGACAACTCCGTGCATGCCACCAGGGACATCGACTTCGTCGCCAACCTCGATTTCTTGACCATTGCCACCCATTTTGCTGTGCGGGGTTGTCGGGCCACCGACGAGTGCGTTGAGTGAAGCTTTGCGGGCGAGAGCAGTACTAGCTGCAAGGGAAAGATTAGGGGAAGAGGCGGTATTGTGGCTTGCGAGACGCGGTGCCCCGAGCCGTCTGGGCGTCTGAAAAGCCATGGCAGGTCGTCGTTACCTGCTTGTGTTATGTTGAGGTCGGTATCTGAGACGAAGAGGGCATCCGGTCCAGGTTGGACGTTGTTGTTTTGATACACAATGCCGGTAATGAGCGGAAGGCTGCGCGGACAGACGTGGAGGAGCATGGAAACAGCAGGGGCTTTTTGATTGCTTGGCCAAGTCATAAGCGCTGGCAACCAATCACCGTTCTCTGTATGTGCTCTATTCCGTGAATTACTATCATCACATATACACACTCATGAATATCCTCTACTTAGGAAGTTTATTTATGTACAAGCATTCTGAGAACCTGTTGCTATAGTTTGGGACGTCGTCATCTTGTTTCAACAAGGTTCATGCTAGGGCTTAAAGTCTCGGGACCTAAGGACGCACAACAGGGGGGAATTGCTCGCAGATTGAACATCGTCGAAGCCTTGTCCCTTTTGCAAGGGAGCTTTTGTTTACTTCAACGATATGATGTGTATCGTTTTTCTCTATGTTCACTTCATAAGCTATCTACCGAACACTACTACACGTCTCCTTACTCAGTTCTGGAAAAAGATACTATGAGTTTAAGGAAGAGCGTGCTCTATTGTTCTATCGATGAGTTGTCACGTCGAAGAGGGGGACCTAGTAACACGAAGTCACGTGACGGTAGTAGTGGTTGAACTTACTAGAGACAACTTCGAGCAATTGTAAAACGAGACCAAAAGTCGACATGATATGTTTCGTAAACGTATCGTCAATCGCAAACTATAAGGCTTTGCTTTAACGTTGTCATAGCGAGCATTGTTAATTACCCCGCGGATTTCCCCAGTCTCTAATTTGAAATGCTCGACTCGCGAGACCAACGGACCTCGGCATCCATCAGCTCTCCCGCCTCAATTCCGTCTACAAAAACGTTGTCCACGATGCTCGTCAGCACAACATCGCAGATATGGCTGGTGCAGTACGACAACCTATAGATATAGCGTCTCTGGAACGCTACATCGCCTCTAATGTCCCGGAAATCAGAACTCCTATAGAGGTCAAGCAGGTACCTATAATATTCTGGAACTCCAGATTCGAGAAGAACAAGACTAATTGGACTTGTAGTTTGGCTATGGACAGTCCAATCCTACCTACCAATTGACTGATAACAAAGGACAGAAATATGTAATGAGGAAAAAGCCCCCGGGGAAGCTCCTCAGTAAAACCGCACATAAAGTCGAGCGGGAATATAAGATTATTCATGCTCTGGAAAAGACGGACGTTCCAGTTCCAAAAGCACTTTGTCTCTGCGAAGACGATAGTGTTATTGGAACGGCTTTTTATATCATGGAGTTTCTAGATGGCAGGATTTTCGAGGATCCTGCTATGCCAGAGGTCACTCCCGAGGAGAGAACCAAGTTGTAGGTGTATTTATGATCTCCTCTTTTATATCGCAATTCTTGAACCCAAATATATCTCCATTTCCTTCCATGGCAATTTGTTCCTTGTCTTCTCTAAACATCCCGAACGTCTCTAGAACCCCCTATCCCTTCCCATAAGTTTACCAGTCAGGCCCTAACCAATCTCCAGGTGGCACTCCGCCATAACAACCCTCGCCAAATTCCACCGGGTCATCCCCGCAGATGTCAACATGGAGGCCTTCGGCAAGACCTCCGGCTTCTACAACCGCCAAATCGCCACTTTCAACACCATCTCCAACGCCCAAGCCGAAGCCCGCGACGTCGACACCAACGAACCCGTCGGCAAGATCCCACACCAGGATGACATGGTCAAGTTCTTCAGCGACCCCAAGACACAGCCTAAAGATAGGAGTACATTTGTGCACGGTGATTATAAGATTGATAATGTGGTGTTTCATAAGACGGAACCAAGGGTTATTGGGGTTCTGGAGTAAGTCCATGGTGAATACGTCATCATGCAATTACTGACTAAGTTGCAGCTGGGAAATGTCGACAATTGGCCATCCTTTGTCGGATCTGACCAACTTACTGATGCCTTATGCTACAGCCTCCTCTGAAAAGGCGATGAGCGTAGGCCGTGCAAGCCCAGCTTTCAAGCCTGGTGCAACCGAAGGATTGCCCTCGAGAGAGCAACTCATGGCATGGTACTCAGAAACCGCTGGGTGGGATCCGAGGCCGGATGCTCAATGGGGGGATGCTTTTGGATTGTATAGAGGAGCGATTATCATGCAGGGCATTGCGGCTCGCTATGCGCTAAGGCAGGCGAGCAGCTTAAAGGCAATGGAGTATGGCTCGCAAATGAGGCCAATGGCCGAGGTAGCCTGGGACTTCATACAAGAGTACAAGAACACGCATGAGAAGGCGCGGTTATAGCCGAATGTAGTATTGTATACCTAATATAAGGCTTCTTCGACTGCATTCTAGCCAAGACGTGTTGCCCCCAAAGCTGGTAGAATCTCGAATTCCTGGGTGGGGACAACACTTTTGCCGTTTTTATCTGGTCATTACTGGTATCGTGTCATATCAACGGCCTGTAGGATCCAGAGATGTTAACATCTTTGAAGACTCCCATCGTCTCGGTCACCATTTTGAAAGAGATCTCGGGGGTCGTACCCTGAATCCAACCCTTATACGCCGCTGTATCCTCTATCCTTGATTTCCTCCAAATACACCTTCCGCAAGAAGCGATCCTGCTCCGTAACCATCGTCTACCTGTGGCCGGGGCCACCACCGCTCCTATCATCGTGGTAGATGCGATCAAGGGCCTGGGAACAGGGTCAGCATTAAGAGAATTAAACACAACACAATTGAAACAGACCTCCAGCATTACGACAGCGTTGCCACGGACAACGACCATACCAATGGGAATCTTCTCCCCACCGACACGTTCTTCTACCGCATCATCTAGGACGATGTTCAAGTACACCTTATTTCGGATTAGTCGCCAAATCATTTATTCAGTGGAATCGTAAAACTAACGTCATAGCCACGGAGAACGCCCATGACTTTGCGGCTCCCGTTCAGCTGAACGAGGATGCGCTTCTCAAGATACTATGGGCCTTGGTTAGCAACTGCGCGCGGCAATTATAACTGGAAAGGTTCATCATGCCTTCTTAAGCTCTGGCTGTGCTTGAGGCATATTTGCGGTTGTATGACAAGAAAGATCTGAGGTGACTTCGGTTGTCTTGGGACGTTCGTTCGCAGTGGAGTGGTGGTGAGGCAGCTGTTGGTGATGGAGCGGGATAGCTCCGGCGGAGATGGATCATTTTGTCTGCGACGGAAGATCCTCGGGTAAACTGATAGTGCGTGCTCCGTCCAACGTCTTCTAGCATCAACTTGCGACCACTTAACTTACATCACTAAACAATCCAATATGAAGAGAACATTTTCTGCGAAGCGCATACCGCGCAAGATTGCAGCGGATGACGATGAATCTCCCCATGTTACTGACGCCTCCCAGGGTACAGCGGATTCTGGAAAAGCCCAAGGTAAGTCGGTCTTGAAGCTTTAATTGCTAGCTTTGTTTTCTGACATTCTTAGGAATACCTTGCTGACCCGCTACATAGAGTCCGTAGTTAAGCGACCGGTGTTGGGCAAAACTAAGAAGCGATCTTCTTTGCGACTGTCATTCGGCCCAGGCGAAGCATCAACAGATAGTGGCGACGATCAGAGCGACAGCGCGGTCTTCACACCTAAGAAATCCAATCTGAGCAGGATAGCGATTGCGAACAATGCGGAACGAAAAGCTCGATCATCACTTGCTTCTGAACTGGCACAACCTCGCGCAAACCTTGAGGACGGCCGGCCGTCGTACAGTAAAGACTATATTGCGGAGCTTAGAGGTTCTACGCCTTCGACGCCTAAAAATATACAATCAGGGGATGAGGGAGGATTGTCCAAACAGGTGGATATTGCATCGAAATTTGGTCCCTTAGCTACACTATCCGGAGATGAGCCCTTCTCCTTAATTCCAACCCAGACCGAAATCCAAGAGAAAAAGGAGAGGCGTGCACGTTTGGCAAAGGAACATCAAGCATACATATCATTAGATGGTGATGATGGAGACGACAACTGGGCTTCAGACGTATCTGATGAATTCCGCACCAATAGGAACGAAATCTCGTTGCGCCCGAAAGGCCTGAAAGAGAAATATGAAGAGACTCGCCTTGTGCCTGAGGATGAAGATATGGCGGAAGGTTTCGATGATTTTGTTGAGGACGGCAGGATATCCCTAGGTCGAAAAGCCGAGCGTGAAGCGAAGAAAAAACGACGGGCCGAAATGGCAGAACTCATAGCGGAGGCTGAGCAGCCCTCCGACGATGATGGATCAGCTGACTCCGAAGCAGAGCGCAATGCTGCTTTTGAAGCGGCTCAGACTCGTGCCGGCACCTCTGGCCAACCAGATAAAGACGTGGATGGAGGTGACAAGACTCCACCCAAAATTACTCCTTTACCGGACCTAGATCAAGTACTAGAGAAGCTTCAGTCCGAACTGAGAGCGAAGGAACAAATGAGAGAGCAGATGTTGAAGAGGATGGAGGATTTGCGGAATGAGAAAACTAGGATTGCTGAACGGCAGCAGTATGTGCAGGAGCAGTTGCGGGAGACGGGTGAGAAGTATGAGAAGCTACGGCAGGAAGCAGGTATGGCTGCTTTGCCTACGAATGGGTTGGAAGGGGGTAAGATGATCGTGAATCGGGGATTAGATAGCTTGGGTGCTACGCCAGTGCCTACTGAGGGAGAGCGCTCGAGTGACGAGAACTAGTATCATCTATTAAACCACTTCGAGGTTTCCTGAAATTCGATCCCTCAGTTACTTCATTCGGACGTAAGGCCAAACGCTGACCCGGTATAAGTTGGATTGCTGGAGTGATATGCCCATAGCATGATACAAGCCAGCAAATCTCAATTGTGCTCCCGACTCCTTGGTATGCCCGCCTCCTCCCATATTGATACAATGCCATGCCCTTAAACGCCCAAAGCAAATACTCTCCCTCACTCTTTCGGCCTTATCCTCCCCTCCCCCTCCTTTGCAGTCCTGTCCTCTTACCCCTCTTCAGTAACCGCACGGAGTCTACGAGTTCTCATCAATATCCTTCCACACAGACTCAATCTGCTTCCGCTTCTCAAGCGCCTTCTGCCGATTCTCGGCTGTTCGTGCGAGGCGCTGCGCGCGAAGGCACATGTTGACGTTGTATTTCGCCGTTGTGCAATTGCCGAAGACTTTCCACATGAAGCCTTTGGCGTGACATTCTTCGAGGATTGCGACGAGGTCTTCGCAGGCTGAAGAGCTGTTAGTTTAATTGTGACTAGGGGAGAGGGTGGAGGGCAAAGGGAATGGGGAGATGTACGTTTTGCTTGCTCGTTATGAAGATGGGGATGCATTTTGGTGGGGCGTTCAAAATTGATATTTCGGGGCTGCTGAGGCTGGTTGGACAGAGGCGGGTGTCAGTGAACTAGGAGAGTTTGTCAGAGCGGAGCCTCGGAGGAGAGATGCGACGCCTGTCTCGAGAACTTTCGTGAACTTGGTCCGTGCGTCAGATCCCCATGATATTTCCAATGGGCCAACCCCCGGAGCAATGATCCCCCGCAACGACTGCAAGTTCACCAACATCATTTCTCAATCATGGCTTCACAAGTAGCTGTGAAGAAGCAACAAGGTAGGTTAACTAGTGTATGGAGAATGGGGTAGTGGATAGAGAGCTAATGTTAGGCAGAGCTTCAAAACACATACTCGACCTACAAAAATACGCTGCAAACTATCGCGTCGAAGATTGGTGATATTGAGCAGGAAACCGAGGAGCACAAGTATGACTTCCAATTTATTCTTTTTTCCAGTCCTCTCTTTAAGCTGAGGTTACCTTGTTCTTCCATTTTCCACAGACTGCTTCGTTTCGTCAGGCTTTCCATGTAGCACCACTTTGCTACCCTCAAAGGCTCGTTGGCCGCTTCATTGTTCAGTTTTTTTTTCAGCTTTGCTTAGTTCATGGGTTACATGCATTCTAACCTCGGGGGTAGACTTGTGTTAGAGACCTTAGAGCCTTTACCAGGAGACCGGAAGTGCTTCCGCATGATCAATGGCGTCTTGGTTGAGAGGACCGTGAAAGATGTGGTACCAGTTCTAAAGACCAACTCCGAAGGCCTAAAGAAGGCCATGGAGGAGCTTGTCAAGCAGTACAAGTCTAAGCAGGACGAGATGGAAAAGTGGAAGGTATGTTTCGTGTTTTCATCTACATTTATCTGGAACAAGAAAGAGCCACAAAGAATATCGTTCAGAATTGCCACTGACCCGTGCTACAGAAGAAGAACAACATCCAAGTGGTTCAGCAGTAGAGAACATGTTCGCTGAGTGTGTTTCCAATGCGAGTAACCTACATCTATCACACCAAGCATGCTAGGTCCGCATGTCCCGAACGCTCTCCATAGAGTCGATGAACGCCGGATATCCCGGGCTTTGCAGCTGAAAATCGGACTTTGTGATCTGGACTCGGGTTGTACTGGGCAGTAATGAACACCAATAATACTGAAGATATCATGGCAGCTGAAACATCCCCCTCTACTCGAAGCTGGATGTTGGAGTGTCTTCCAAGTTTTCTCTTAGCACGCTCCGTCTGCTGTGCTCAACACCACATTGTGGTTGTCCACGCTGTGTAGCTCAGGTTTTGCAGGAACTATGCGTTGTACTTGGAGCACCTCATGTGGCAGTCTTTGAGTTGGAGGGCTATAACACAGCTCTCATATCTAGTATCACAGCATAAAGTTAATGTGCATCAGAACTAGCTCCAACCTTCTTGACTTTTCCTCGAATCTGAAGTATGGCGCGAAATCTCTGCACCACATGGTCAACGTGTATATGCAGCCAGGGGAGAGGCGCCATGTTGTCGGGACGCTGACTGACAAGGCTGACGAAGACATAGCTTCCGCTGCATCGATGTGTTGGCCGTTCAAATTCGTTTTCATGGCTGCAGGTGCGCTGACTTTGCAGCAAACTTCCCGTGAATACGGGCACACTGCTCATAGGGTACCGTTGCGGAAGGCAGGTGCGGTTGCGGACAGCTCAGTGAGTGGTTGAGGCCAACGTCACTGAATGATAATGAAGTTGAAACGGACATTATCTTGAGGTGGATGACCTTCTGGTCGGCAGTTAACCGGGCAGTGAGTTGTTTTATGCGTCCTCCACATCTTCCGCTAGACGGGATGGCTTGATGACGAGCTTTTGCTCACCAAGGACCCGCAACATGCAATGCCAGCTAATGACAGCGCTGCAGGCAGGCCGACGTAGATAGGACAGGGGAGATATACCCGCACACCAGTCTGGCACAATCAGAAGAAGGGAAGAATGGTGGCCTTCAGACACAGGACTACTGTGTAACTGGGCGTCTATCTTGCAGAAATTCTCTGTGAGAGAGAAGCTTGAAGAATGCTAGACACAGCAAACTATGAATTCACAGGCAAAGACATACAGGCGCAAGAATCCAATAGGAGAAAAAAAAAGAAAGAAAGGTATAGTTGGTCTATCAGAAAACACGTAGCACAATTGAAAGGGGTGGCTCTATGTTGGAGAAAGGAGGGATTGTTGTTGCTAAGGGGGGGGGGGTGTTGCTCCGGCGGGGGAGGGGTGGTTCTGTTCACTAGACGCGGATCCTCACCCGCATTGATCAGCAGCAGCTGAAGCGGAGAGTGTTGGCCCCCATTATGTTGTTCAACCCAAAAAGAAGTCATTTTGTAGAAGCTGAAACTGGAAGAAAGGGCTACCTGCGAAAAGGTAGTGAATCTTGTTAGAGATAGAGTGTCTTGAAATTTTATTATTGGGGTGTGAAGGTAAAACGGTGTTCGGATGTTCAAGGGGCCAAGCCAGCACTTAGCCGATCGTCGCCAGGAAAAATACCGTGGTTTTATTGGGTTGAGTGGTCGTGAATTTCGCCCGTCCCTTCGCTTTCATTTGCTCCTCCACCCCAAATTGTCTCCATCCACGATCCACCACTGGACCACCAGCCTCATCCTCAGCAACCTTTTCACTAACACCCTGGCTTTCTAGCTGTTACTGGCTCATCTCGAGTTAAGCTCATTCAAACATCAAGAGCTCCGAAGCTGCCCCAGGGCAGAGCTTCTTCAGGCGTAACGCCACGGACCCTCTATTGGCCGCCCCTCCCCCCTTCACAAACCCCCGTCTTGCAAGTCGCGTTGTTGACGTCCTACGAAGAAAGCTGTACTTCATCCCATCAAAGTTTAGATTGCCAACTATCTCACTCGCCCTCCTTCGTTCCGTCTGGTTTGCCAGCATCTGCCTCACCGACAACGACCAACTAGGTAGCTAGCTTCGGAGCACTTGCGTGCGTCGCACCGCCCGGCGCAAAGGACCATCGTCTCTCTTGGTACAGGTCGTACGCGGTCGGCTCAAGCAGCACGAACAGCAGCATAATAGCCCTAGCAAAGCAGAACGACCTGCCAGTTGTGCACCTCTGTTATCCGGGTCCCCATTCACCATCGCTCATCGTGCGATAATCCTTCTTTGTGCTCCAATTACATCGAGTTATCGACAGCAGTAGTTCTCCTTCGAACGCATCCCACTCCCTTGCGGCCACGGCTCCCTCGGTCGTGGTGTGCTACAAAGCCCTGCAACGGTACCGTACGTCAACCTCTTCAAGCTGCTCCTGCATGTCCGGCTAACCGCATGCCAGCCCCCGTCAGACCTTGTAGTTACACTTGGGTTGCATACTCGGCCGCCAAGCCATCGCAGTATCTGGCAGTGACGTGGTTGCCAGCGAATAATTATCCAAAGCGACAACTCACACAACCCGGCAAAGAAAGTTCCGTGCCTGTAGGCAACCGATTAAACATGTCTGCCACCCCCCCAAAGAAGGAGGGCGTGGAACCAAGCTCTCAATCGCCTGACAATTCGGAACCGCATATGGACAGAGAAGGCCAGGAAGCACAAGCGCACGGGTACGAGTTCGAGGTCAAGGAACAGGACCGATGGCTACCTATCGCAAATGGTTGGTACTTCTTTCACCGTTTTTCTCTCCTTCGTTTTGATTTGCGCGCCCTATCATCCCCCAGCTGCACGTCGACGAATTGCTACGCATCCGGCGTCAATTGAAACCCACGTCTTCTGCAATTGCGCGTCTGAGTCGTTTGCCTGCCGAATCACCTTCTTTCTTTTATTTCTGTCCACTCTCTGTGTGTCTGGGCAAACGGTTGCCCTGCAGCCAGCGTCATGCCGTCCCCATCCCCACAATCTTCCACATCTCCGCCACCGCGCAGCTCCAAAATCGCGAACAACTCTCTTGCATCAGACGCTAACATCCGAAACTTTGCTCCAGTGGCCCGAATCATGAAGATGGCGTTGCCCGAAAATGCCAAAATAGCAAAAGAAGCGAAAGAGTGCATGCAGGAATGCGTGAGCGAGTTCATCTCGTTCATCACCAGCGAAGGTCAGTCTCAGAAATCGCTCTCTACATGAAGCAGCCACTAATGCAAACGCGTCTAGCTTCGGAGAAGTGCCAGCAGGAGAAGCGCAAAACCGTCAACGGCGAGGATATCCTGTTTGCTATGACTTCTCTTGGCTTCGAGAACTATGCGGAAGCTTTGAAGATCTATCTTTCTCGTTATCGCGAGGTAAGCCACCAGGTATTTCCTTCCCCTTCTCCTTTGTCGCCTTAAATTGGTGCCATGACTCGTATCTGAACTATTTTATTGATTGGTGGCACGAGACCCTCATCACAAATCAGAACAAACCACCTCCCGGGGGGTTCAATTCCAGCGGGACCAACTCAGGTGCCGATGCCGGGCCCAGCGGGGCCTTTGGTCAGGGCGATGCACAGCAACAACAACACGTTCTGAGCGGCGAAGCGGAAACCTCAGAAAACGACACCACGGCCTTCGGGTACCCCCTTCACAACGCAAACGGAACCGCCGACTTCTAGGGGAATCTGCTGCGCCGCGGACAGTCAGCCAGGTATTATACCGCAAGAGACCTCGAAGTTCAGTCTTGGCTTGTTGGCTGCTACTCGGACAGCGAAAACGACGGAGATGGCGTGGAAGTCACGTGCTACGTGAAACTGGAGAACCAGATTGTATGGAGGACGAGGAAATAATATGAACAGTAAAATCACTCGGTTCTCGATTGCAAAGGTGGACATGGGTATGGATAGCGGGCCTGACTGGGTATTATCTTTGTAATATGGCCGTAGCAGGAGGGACGAAAAGTCGATGTCCGATGGGTCTATACAGGCAACCGGTGATCATTCATTGGCCCAAACTTCTCGTTCAGTAGTTTAGAGATTCTTGATTGCTCACGCAAGCCTTACAACACTTAATAGTGACTTTATTTCTCTTTCTGTACCCTAAAAGCAACCTGCAGTCCCCTTCGCCTTTTTTTACTACTTATGGACGCTTTTTTTTTTTTTACCGATCTCTTGGACCTCTTACACAACCAACACCTATTGCATATGCAAGTAACCGTGTCGGGACCCGTTCAGGGATCTTTAGGCACCGAGTGGAATTTGACAGCATAATACGACTTTGCAACCTCGTGGTATCATGCGCGTTGCCACTGCTGAGAGACCTCACGATAATCAGGAGCAGGGACTAGTCTTGGCGAGTTGAGACAACTGTGAAAGCAACAAGACTACTGGAATAAAAAAGGTCTCAGGCGAGTAAGTGTGTAGAATATGGAGACCATATGCTTCATAATGCTCTTAGATGGAGAATATACATAAAGACTTGGCTCACATGCTCTCTCTCACCGCCCCTGTTCACACCCTAACTACCCACCACTATCCCTCTCCTCCTAGCCAACAACTCGCTCAACGGCACATCCTCCTCCTCATCATAAAACTCCACCTCTTCATCCACCCCAAAATCTCTCAATCTCTCTCCCTCCGAATTCCTCCACGCTTCCTCGCCGTCCTCGTCCGCTGCTACTCCCTCCCCATCATCCCCTGATGCCCAACCTTCTTGAAAGCTGTCTAGTTCTGCATGTTCTTCTTGATCCTGGACGCGGGCTTCTAGACGTTGGACAAATGGTCTGCGCCGCCGGATGAGGTCTTCTTCCTGCCGTTTCCGGAACGCGGAGAGTGTCTCTGAGGGGCTGAGGTTTGCGTCTAGATGATGTGCGCCATTGCTGGAGCTTTGCGCGAGGTCAGGTGGGGTGGGTAGTTTGCGATACATGCGGTCTGGATCTGGTGGTGGCCAGGAGAGTGAGGGGTCTTCGAAGCCGTTGGTTGGGAATGTGAGACCCGATGATATAGGGGGTGTAGGGGCTAGGGGGAAGAACCATAGGAGGATATTCCCGGTCCCCATCCCCTGTTTACAGTTTTCCCAGATGCCGATGTCGTAGGGGAATTCCTGCTTTTGGATTCGCACACGCGAACCATCCGGCGCGTCTAGGTAGCCACCGAAATACCGGCTTCGGCGCAGCAGCGCTTTATGCCGCTCAATCTCCCAGCTTTCGATTGTCGTGATGTTGACGGTGAGACACCATATGTTCCTAATTAGCAAAATGGAGAGAGCGAAGAGGGTGAAGAATAAGGCGCCGCAGAGCAGGAAGAGATGGATGAGGGCCCAGACGGGCGGGCCGAGGGAGATGGGGAGGTCGCGGTTGGTCCAGAGAAGGTAGAGGCGCGGGTAGAGGAAGGAGGAGAGGTAAGTCATGGAGACGACGGCGTAGAAGAGGAAGCGCAGGAAGGAGGGGAATGTGGTGGAGGAGATGCAGTTCGAGGTCCAGGGGCAGTGGTGGTCCATTTTCGGGATACATCTGGGAACGTGTTAGCATGGCATGTCTCCTATTCACATAAGAACAATAGATATCTGAAATGTAAACTTTCTATACATACCTCTTGCAAACCTTACAATGGTGCGCACGTGGTGGCTTCACAGCCTCACATTTCCGACACCATCGCCTCGTTTTCACACCAGCTCTCTCATCTTCTTCATTGGCTTTTCCGTCTCCTTTTTTCACTGGAATCGTTCCAGGATCAGTTAACACAGCTCTCGCATAGCTAATCCACAAGCATATCAAAAGCACATTAAACCTTATAACCTGCTTCCTTTCCAGCGGATGAGGTTCGAGATACAAGAAAAGAAATTGAGAAGAATATGCTAGGAAAGATATGAGTACACAAACAGAAGGGACCGCTAGTTTACTCCATTCCATATTTGGGGTGATGGAGGGAGGGAGGTTTGGGGGTAAGTGGACCCCTGCCAGACAGGCGTGAAATATAGGCGGGCACGTGATTAAGCTAGCGAGGTGTAGTTCAACCTTCACCCATCTTCTTCCTATCGACAACCATCACAGGAGGATGGTGTTGATAGTGCAGAGTTTCCAGCAGATGGATATGGCACCTCTCTACCTTCTCATTCCTGCTTTTGTTCTAGTCCATCTTTTTGTTGCTCCTTACACCAAAGTCGAGGAGTCGTTCAATGTCCAAGCTATTCATGATATATTGATTCATGGAATACCGACAGAGAATGCAACCCAGTTCTTTGCGGCGAACTATGACCATGTATCGTTCCCTGGATCGGTGCCGAGAACGTTTGTGGGAGCTTTGATGCTTTCTGGGATTTCGAGACCGTTCGTTGGGTTTTTTAGGGAGGCGGCACAGGTGCAGTTGTTAGGTAGTACCCCTATAATCAAATTACTTTTTCTGCTGTCTTTATCTCTGACTTTGCTTTGATCTTAGTTCGAGCCGTTCTTGGCCTCCTAAATGCTTCAGCTCTGGTATCCTTCGGCTATGCCGTACAGAAAGCTTTTGGAAAAAGTGCTGGGATATGGTATGTCCTATTGCAAGCTAGCCAGTTCCACGTTATATATTATGCTTCGAGGACGCTTCCAAATATGTTTGCGTTTATCTTTAGTGAGTCATGATTTCTCCATTGATATCCATACCAAAATATTTATAAAACAAGGTACCATGGCCCTCCGGAGCCTCCTCCTTGCCTCAACCTCCCCAGCCCCCAGCAAAACCGCTCCACGCCACTACCGCCTCTCCCTCTACCTCCTTACTTTCGCCGGTGTAGTGTTCCGCTCCGAACTCGCAATTCTAGTTGGCACAATCACCCTCTACCTCCTTGCGACCCGCAAGATATCCATCCGTGGCATCCCTAGCATCATCATCCCCGCCGGCCTCAGCGGCCTCCTAATCGGCCTCCTCTGTACCGTCTCCACGGATTCTTACTTCTGGAAATCCTTCCCGCTTTGGCCTGAATGGACCGCGTTCTACTACAACACCATCCAAGGGCATTCGGCTGACTGGGGTGTTTCGCCATGGCACTATTATTTCCTGAACGCCATCCCAAGGCTTCTTATGAACCCCATGACGTCCCTCGTCCTTATCCCCCTCGCACTTCTCAACCCAGCTACCCGAGCCCGGAGTCTAGATCTCCTCACCCCCCTCCTCTCGTTCGTAGCACTGTACAGTTTCCTCCCCCACAAGGAATGGCGTTTCATAATCTACATCATCCCCGGCCTCACCGCCATTGCCGCAGCCAGCGCTTCGTGGATATGGACACGCCGGTCAAAATCACTTCTCTACAGCTTCCTCGGGCTCTCGCTTGTAGGCTCAGTGCTGCTGTCTTTCACAGCGTCAACAACCCTCCTCACAATCTCTAGTCTCAACTATCCTGGCGGCACAGCGCTGTCCTACCTTCACACTGTCATCGAGCCCCAGCATCAGCATGTACATCGGAGTGTGTATCTCGATAATCTAGCCTGCCAAACGGGCGTAACAAGGTTCCTGCAGAACCACGATGGACCGCAGACTGCCACAGATGTGCTAGAAATGAAAGAACAAGAAGGTCAGAGAGCATGGTCCTACGACAAAACCGAAGACCCAACCGTGCTTTTAGACCCGGAGTTCTGGGTGCAGTTTGACTATGTGTTGGCGGAAAGACCGGAGAAGGTGATTGGAAAATGGGAGGTTGTATATGTAGTGTATGGGTTTAGTGGGGTGAGGGTTTTGCGGCCAGGGGAGGAGAGCGGAACTGCGGGTAGGGAGGCTTTGGAGGCCGGAAGATGGGAAGGGGATAGGGAAACAGGGTTCAGGAGTATGATAGCGAAAGTGTGGAGAAGTATGGAGGAAATTGCTAGGGACAAGTTTTTGAGGGGGTGGTGGGTGGAGGTGCGGATGGAGCCGAAGATTGTGATCTTGAAGAATGCGCATAAGCGTGGTTTCAAGGAGGTATGATATATAGAAGAGAAATATATGGTCTTTGTACTGAGTTACTTCGAGTGCAATATGAAGCAGCCATTGAAGAGTCCACCTACCATTTACTCTTTCGTCCACGGAGATTCCTAAAATTACCCCTCTCCCAAAAAACTGTGAACTTGCAAAGAGTAGCTTAACAGAATATGTATGCCTGACCACAAGATCCGCGGTCTTCGCCATACCCGAATACCTTTCCTTCGCACCGTCGGTCTTAAGCAGCTGGTCTTCCTTCCCAGATTCTCCCACCCTCCCCCGAAAACCCCAAACCCCAAAAAGGACTCGCTCCAACTGGTATACGAGAGCAGTTCATAAACTCAAACTATAATATCGCTTGCCCTACAAATGTGTAGCTATAAACTCCGACTTTCATTCATTCTTCGTCGAGCAACCGCGCTGCAGTGATTGTATGGCAAGTCTGTCACATTGGCGTCCGCAAGACCCAGATTCGATCCTTGCCAAGTGCGTAGTTCTTTTCAGACTCAATCTCATCCATGTGAAGCTAACCGTAAGGTGTTACCGTGGGCCTGAGCTGTATTAGGGCTTCTTTCTTTTTTTTCTTTCTTTTTCTCTTTCTTTCTTTCTTCTTTCTTTCAGGAGACTGCTGGAGAGAGGGAGATGGAGGAGAGTGAGGAAATCTGGGTGAGCTGGGTATAGGGCTTCTAGAGAACTTGCGAATGGGAGGAGTGGTAAGTACAGTTGTCAATGCGCTATCTACAATAGACAGTTTCTTTAGTCGTCGCGGGCTCGGAAACCGACACTTGCCTTTACTTTTTGTTCCTTGTATTTGTGTAAAGGACAGGGAATCCCGAACACTTTGTTCAAGATATATACATACAGACTATCCAGGGAAGATAATGATGAGGTTGGGGTGAGCTCTCTAGATCCTGTTTCATGTCCGATTATAGCGTTGAGGCATGTGGAATAACTAGATAAATCCATGTCTTTTCACAGTCAGGGAGATATAATTCGCACAGGAACATATTCTTATTTTTCCTCCTGTATCTTCACAGGCTTTAGAGCCTTCAAGCTCCATCTGGAATTGCGTGTGGGATAAATAGGGCAGTGCCTAGGGGCCTAGAAATGCCAATATCGCCCACGAAATCATATGTTGCATTTTCCTCCTACTAAATCTCATCTCCTCCAAGAATACCTTTCTCTCTCTCATTCTCTCAAGGTATCTCCTCAGCTAGCGGCCTTCTTCTTCTTATCCTCAATGCACTCCACATTATCCTCCGGCACCTCCTTATACGTCTCAACCACAAAGTCAAAAATATCATCGCTCAAATCGCCCTGCACCGTAATCTCCTCCCCACCTCCCGGAATCTTCGTAACGCTGCTCCCTGTCGCAAACTTTTTCCCGAAATCCTTCGCCACTTTCTTGATGTCCAAGCCAAAGGCCTCGAGCCCCTGCACCGCGGTTACGTATTTGCGCTTGTTGCGCTCAATGCGTTTGATCAGGACCTTGGATGTAGCACGTTGCTCGGCGGCTTTGGCTTCTGCGGACGCGGCTTTAGCGGCTTTCTTTTGCGAGTCTTTTTCGGCGCGCTTTTGGGCTTCGACAGAGAGGGTGGAGAGGTTTTGGGTGAGTGCTTCTGGTGGCGGAAAATGGAGGTTAGCGTTTGGATATGGCTTGCATTTGTAGGGTTCAACCTAGAGGAGAGGAGGAACTTGCCTTGCGACCATAGCTTCTCATGCATATCCGGGTGGTTCTGTTTCAGCCATTCTTCGCACTTCTTGACTGTGCCGCCGAATTCACAGTACTACAGGCGAAACTTCTGTTAGTTGCGGCCCCTCCTTCACTTTTTTCTTCAGATATCCTACCTACTTCTGGTGGTAATGTGCAAACTGAACAATAGTTAGCATGGCCGGTCGTCAAACGATGGGGCGAACTATACTCGCCTCCACAGTACACGACATGTTTTGCGTGGGATTCAACTTCGGCCATGGTGTCTGGTTATGGGGGGTACAGAATGAGTTCGGGGGTCTGAAAGCTAGTTCAAGATATGTTCAAGGGAAATACTGTAAACAAAGGTACAGCGGGGTTAAGGAATGAGGTTAGAGATGAGGTGCCAAGGCCGATGAATTCATAGCGGGGCATGGCGGGGTATCCGCAAGGGGTATGTATCGATCCTGTAATATCACGTGATCGGGCCTATTCACTCTTAGATTTTAACTTCATCTCTAGTTGCATAATGATGGACGCATTGGCTTATTATTTCCATTATCATGTGATATCAGTCAGCGATAGACATCTTTCTGCCGGCCTCATACTGATTCGAAATGAAGGTTTTCGAATGAGCAAGAATGACAACCATCATCTCACGAGACAAAGAAATCAATCAAGGAATCGATAATGCGTTAGTAGGGGCTGGCTGATTGAAATTCATATATTTTTACAAGTCCCTTATACCATAAAAAGGGAAGTCTAGAACAGAGCCAATTTTCTCACTCAACGCGAGACTTAATTACAGTTGTATTCATTTCATTTGTTACTAACAGATGGGCATAAAAAAACATGATGCAGCGCCAGCAATGCCGATCTAATGCAGTCGTTGCATGCTATGCTAAAAAGGATTCCAACAACGCTCCAGGACTCATAATGACATGTACACACCTTTCCAAAGTCCCATCTTATGTGACATGTGCAAATACGTAAGCGTACAATTTGAGCGTAAGAAAGTACAAAATAGAACATGTCGTGAATATATGTATGAGATTCTCAAGCCTGTCATAGGGAGAGAGATGAATGTAGAATGAAAACGCAACAGATTACAAATGTTATAAGTGTAAGAGAAAGCCAGATGTGCGACGCAGTTGCGTTGGGCGAGACATGATAACTGGGAACAAAAGAAAGTTGGCGACGAAAGGCGGGATGTGAAACTCCAATGCCATTGCTGACTGAGGTCAGTTCAAATAGGATGAAAAGAAATGAATAACTCTGAAAAAGAGAGGAGAGACATATACTCATGCCCAGAGGCCTTACTAAAGAGCCTCAGAGCCCCAGGCAGATTCATCCTCCCTTGAAGATGGACGAGATATCTGTCTTCCTTTCGTCGTTCGTAGAGAAGGTACCTTCGTCGGCATCGTACTCGCCCTCTCCATCGGTGGTGCCCTCGGATACAATCCTTTGAGCGCAGCACTTTGTCCATCATGCGACCAAAAACGATTATCTTTAGTTCTCGTACTCCCAGCATCCATACTCGATCGATTACTTATCGAATACCCGCTAGTCCGCCTTATTGTATTTCCGCGCTCTCTCAGCTCCTCGCCCGAGCTAGAGGACCCAAGTCCACCGGAGCGGCGGCTCAAGGACGGCGCGGCCCGGCTGCTGCTCGGCTGGCTATGCTGCTTTAACGCATCAATTTCATCCACGGCTGCGAAAAGGGGGGATGGAGGCGTACTAGGGCGGGATCTGGGGGGTGTGGGCAACCCTTCTGATTTCATGTCTACATTTCTGAGTGATTCTTCCCCTGTTGGTGAGGGGGCGGAGGGGATGATGGGGCTGTCTATGCCCGCAGGTGGTTGGGGTGGAGGAATTCGTGGAGGAGGAATCATGGGAGGTGGGAAGTCGGAAGCGACTGGGGAAGGGTTGTGAGGTGGAGGAAGGCCGGCCTGCTTCAATTCCTCTGTTCGCAGAAGAATGGGTTTCGCGTCGTTGTAGAGTGCAAGACCGCGGCTGTATACACGGCCTTCGTCTCTGGGCTCTTCAGGTCTGTGGAAGCACTCATGAACCGGTTCCCGTGAAATGACGGGAAACAACCTAAGGAGAATCCGAGGCCTGAGAGATTCGTCATGTAGTTCTGAAATCGTGTCTGAAGTAGGTTCGAACTTAAAGGCTGGCCAATACTCTGTGCCAGTGAACTCGTGTTCTTCATCGTCAACAGCAGGCATTTTGGCAATGATCATTTCCCTTTCAAGGCGGGCGAAGCGCCATGTTTCTGCGGCGATCTTAACGATTCTCCGCACAGCAACCTTGATGGCATCTTCCTCTTTTGGATCTGTGAAGTGCTTGATTGCGTTCACAATCTCCTCGATGACAGTGCCTGCGGCCGTGTTGATGCGTGTCTTTGCCCCTGTGCTCGTGAATGCCGCAAGAAGGGTTTGTTGACGCCATATGGCCTCCTTACGAGTGCTCTTTCCGCGCAGGTGATTGCTCATGGACATGAACAGAGCGTCTGCCTTGTCATAACGGCGACCCAGACTGAAAAGGAATGGGCCGAAAACGCGGAAAGTGAGTATCTTGGAAATAGTATGGGCTACATATGCTGCGCGAACTTGCCTTTAGTACGTCTCCAGTTAGCTCAAGGCGCTTTTACAAGTCAATGGTCAATGGTAGCACTTACCTGGACGCAGGAGTGTCTGCCAGGAACGAAGGCAGAGTAGGAGGAATCTCAGCGAGGACATCGGCTGGAGGACTGACTGGTAGATGCTTGAAATGAGTGGCGGCTAAATCAAGAATCTGCTTTTCCAGTTGGGAGAAACAATCGAGACTATTAACACATTGATCAGCGAGATTCATTTAAAGGATGATAGTGTGCAAGGACAGAGGGACGAATTGCATTTCTTGGGGGTTACAAAGACAAGTGCTAACAATAAAACAGAACCATTATTCCCTCCAATCTAAAAACAACACTGCGACATTGATATCCGCATCTACAGAAAGAGCAGTATAGGCATTCCGAACAACTTACTAATATGTATCTCCCTTGGTCTTCAGTTCCGTGACGTCGCCATAACATTCCATCAGTTTCTCCAATCTGGCCCTCTCCGCCTCGAGATTACCCGCAACGCTCTTGATCACCTCCTTCTCTTTCTCAAGCTCCGTCTTGAGCTCGTCATACTTCTTCTGGAGCTCATCCCTTTCTTGAGTCAACTGTTCACACTTATTCTTCCCATCTTCCGCTTTTTTGTTTGCCTCCCCAAGGAGTTCGATCCAGGCTTTGTCGGATTCCTCCTTCATTTTCTTGAACTGAGCCTCAATGAGCTCACGTTGCTCGTTCCAACCTTTCTGGAGGCTATCACGGTCTTCCTGATACGATTTTACGAGGGTGTTCCTTTCAGATTCCCACAACTCTCTAGCCTCCCGCTCGTGTTTGAATGCTTCCTCTCGGTCTTTTTGGGCGGAGTTCAGCTTCGTCTCAAGCTCTTTGCGAACCCTGTCAAAAGTTGCTTCTCTCTCCCGCTGCTGCCTCTGATGCTCGGATCGCAATTCCTCTTTCTCCTTGATAAAAGCTGTATTCGCTTCCTGCCTCTGGCTTTCTGCTGCCACTTCCGCCTCTTTGAGTCTCTTGTCAAACTGAACCGCAAGGGCGATTTGTTCGGCTTCGGCAGTTTCCTTCGACTTCGCTTTGAACTCTTCGAGCTCTTTAGCTGCATTTTCCCTTTCAGCGGCGGCAGTCCTTTCGAGATTAGCATTTACGGCTTCCAAAGCCTGCTTTTGGTTATCCCAAGATGACTTGGCAGAATCAAGAGCTGCTTTCGCCTCTTCGGCCTCCTTCTGATACTTATCGACCTCCGCAATGCGCTCCCTCAATTCCTTCATTTGCTCTTCCATATTCCCAATCTCAAGACGGAGCCTGTTCGCGGCTGCGGAGTGCTTGATCTCGAGACTGTCGAGCTTGTCCTTCATGTCCGCGATTTGCTCGTCTTTGGCTCTCAGTTTATGCTCCTGCTCGGCTGAGGTACGGCGAAGAAGCTCCTCACGGACAGAGAGCTGTCCATGGGTCTCCTTGTACCGGGCAAGTAGAAGGTGTATGTCAGGTATCGCTTGTTGAAGGCGAGAGTAGACCTCGACAGCATCGTCCTCGATAGCGGAACCGTTCTCAATGGCGGCATGACCATTCAAGGGGTAATCCCTCGATCCCATGGAGTCGTTCCGTTGCATTGGAGGACTCCCATTGTACGGTGAGAATGCTGGTGGATATTCGCCCCATGGTTGCTGGTAAGGGGTTGACATGTGCGATGGAGGGGGCCCGTAAGGGGGAGCTTGAGGGTAACCTGATTGGCTCATATTGTTGTAGTATGGTGGCGCAGACGGCGGTGTATGCGAATAGTACCGACCGTGGTAGTTGGCGGCTGGGGGAGGCGGTGGAGGAGGAGGAGCGGCGAAGTGTTCGGAAGGGACCCGACTAGCGAAAGGATGTTGAGAGGAAGGATAACTGAGGTCCCGCCTTGAGTGAGATGCAGAAGGTGCTGGGTCTCGCGGGCTGGAATACTCTGACCTGTATCTGACTTTAGTTGGGAGGTCGTGGCTGTCTAATGATTGTAGTGCTTGATGTCGATGTGCTTTGCTGGGAGGAGGCGTTGGTGCGGAAGGTGGGGGTTCTTCAACTAGCCGCCTTTTCACTTCAGGCTCAACAGGAGGCGCAGGCTTAGAAGGCTCAGGTGCAGTATATCTAGCTTCTGGTCTGGATGCGGGTTCGGGTTCTCGGGGGTTGGGCGTCGCTGTGACGGCCACACTCTCCGGCTGAAGAACTGGAAAGCTCGGATCAGCAGGAAGTTGTTCTGATGGATTTGGTTCGGCGGCCTTGGCGGGCTGTGACTCAGGTTCGGTGGTAGTCTCAGGTAGGGGAGATGAATCTTTAACCGCCAATTCGGGTTCTTCGGCCGGGACAGATGGTGCAGGCAGGACTTCTTCAGGCTCAGTTGGCGGCTCTGGGGATGGAGGGGTCTCTTCAGACTCTGTTGGCGGCTCAGGAGCTGGGGGTAATTCTTCTGACTCGGTGGGCGGCTCAGGAGCTAGTGGGAGCTCTTCAGACGCGGTTGGTGGTTCAGGAGCTGGAACGACTTCTGGCTCTGTTGGCGGTTCAGGAGCTGGAGGGACTTCTTCTAACTCTATTGGTGGTTCAGAGACGGGAGGAGGTGCCCATGAGTCAACTGGCTCTGCCTCAGGGGTTGGTTCCTGAGCTGGCTCCGGGGTTTGGTCTGATATTTGTTCTGGCTCTGGTTCAGGAATTGGTTCTGCCTCTTGTTCCGGAGCTTGCTCAGGCTCAGGCACAGCTGGTTCGACTTCTTGTTCCGGAGCAGACTCTGGTTCTGGCGCTGGTTCAGCTTCTTGTTCAGGAGCAGACTCTGGTTCTGGCGCTGGTTCAGCGACGGCTTCGGGTTCTTGTTCCGGTGCGGGCGCGGCCTCTAGCTCTGGCTCTGGCGCTGGCTCTGGTTCTTTCTGAGATTCGGGTTCAGGCGAAAGCTCCTCTGCAAGAGATGGTTCGATTCTGTCTTCTTGATCTTCTAGAACAGGTTCGGCCTCTGCTGATGGCTCTGGGTCGACTTGTGCTTCGGTAGGTGTGGATTCTTCAGGAATGGGTTGTTCTTGGTTGGTCTCGGCTGGCGATGGTATTGACTCAGTGACAGTCTCTGTTGCGGGAGAATCTGGCAATGCTCCTGGAACAGGTGGGACCGACTCCTCTGCAGCAGGCTTAGGACTTTGTGGTGGTGAGGCCCACTCAAGTGTTTGCTTTGCGGCTTTCTTTCCCTTCTTCTTGGCCATGATGGAAGTTGGTGGTGTTCAGTGTTTAAATGATTATTGAGGACGGGGGAGGTATGGGCATAAATGTTTGCCTCGCACAAATAGAGATAGAATGGGTAGTGTGAAGTGAGGCAATTGGGTTTGCTTGCGTGGCACGTCAATGGAAAAGTTGGGCAATGGCCTTGTCCACGCGCGTCAAAGGCTATATACCGTTTGCTGGGGAAAGAGGATTCGAAAGCCGTGCATGAAGACAACACAAGAGTAAAGGTAAAATTGGCCAATAGCAGGATGACAGAAAACAGTGCTGGCACCCTAGAATAGCAGACTAATATAAGCGGCCCCATCTGGGACCGTTTCGCTTTCAAAATCTATGCGGTCACTCACGTGAAAAGGAGTGGCAGGAAATGACATTGTATTGATGGTATGACAACTCAAGCGTGCAAATAGAACGGACTAGAAAAGAGAAGCAGCCAAAGAGATTGAAGGAAAAATCGAATCGACTCTTCACTATGACTGTACTGAAACAAGACCAACTCCCTTGTTAGGTATAAATTTGCGTGATGTTAAACCCCGTTATAAAGGGGTCATGCAAAAGAGCACTGGTGGCATGCGTGGTGTCGTTCGGTTGGTGCGACGTACAGCCACCAGGAAGCTTCCCTGGTAGCCGCATACTTAAGTACATGCAGTTGGCGTGAGATTGGCGCCAAAATAAGGAAGAAAGTGGGTATCGGGACTAGCAAGACGGAGAGCGGTGAATTAGAAGTGGAGATGAGAAAAAGGGAGAGGCAGGGCAAGAAAGAGTCGAGATCGAGGAGTGAGGGTGAGTCGAGAGAGAGAGTTGTCGGAACTTGTCGTAGGTAGTGAGCTGGCACGGCTCGTGCGGACGGCTTGCCCCGCATTGTGGCTGGAACGAGAGGCTTATAGAAAGTACACGTCACGTGATACCGTACCACCCCGTCATGCGGCTGAAAGCGCATCAGCCAAGAGCCCGGTCCGGCACAGCTCCGACGTTCACCCATCACGTCCACCTCGCCTTGTTCTTTGATTCAGCCAACCCATCTCCTACACGCTTGCGCTCGATTAATGGTGATAGGGCCCGAGGATGACCCTTTGCCTTGAGGCTGTTGAATTCGTGGCGGCATGGGAAAGCCGCGGGCGACACGGAGGCATCCCATCATAGTATCCTCCGATAGCGATGAGGACGAGCCACACTCACCGCCTCCAAAGCGTCCAAGGACAAGAACACTAACCAGCCTCCCTCGGAGTGGAAATAATGGGTCTCACGGAGTCTCTAACTCGTCTAAACAATACACTCAAACCACGCACTCTTCGAAACCGCCGTCATCTCTGCCGAAGCAAAAGTCTCCCTCCAAATCCCCCTCCAAGCCTAAGCCTTTCTTCAAGCCAATTACATCCTTTTTCGCCAATGTGCCCCAGAGACAATGGAGTCAGCCGACACTTAGTCCGGAGAAATCTACTACTGATACAGTCATTGAGGAGGAGGTGGTGAAGGAGGAGGTGGTAAAGGAGGAGGAGGAGGTGGTGGTGGTGGATGAAATTATTGACTCTTCTCCAGATGAGGCTACACAACGGCCGAGAAAGGTAGCATCCGTATCTATTCGGACGAAGCGAGAACGTACAACAGACGGAGCTGGAGCCGATAATGAGGCGTTTCCGAAAAGTAGCCAGAGATTCATCAAGGCGAAATCAGGTGTACAAATTTCAGCTTCACAGCCTCAGAATAATCCCCCTCCCAGTGAAGACGAAAGACCTTGGAACGAGAAGTATGGCCCCAGCAGTCTGGACGAGTTGGCTGTGCACAAGAGGAAAGTCTCCGATGTACGAAACTGGCTGTGCGATGTCTTCAGTGGTCAAGCGCGTAAACGCCTCCTGCTTCTGAAAGGCCCAGCAGGCACCGGCAAAACCATTACAATGTCACTTCTATCCAATGAACTAGGAATAGAGTTACACGAGTGGAAGAATCCTACGACCGCCACCTACGGCTCAGAAGAATTTGTTTCTGTCATGGCTCAATTTGAAGACTTTGTCGGCCGAACCGGAAAGTTTGGCAGCCTTGAGTTTGATAATGCCGTGCGGACATCGCAGCCCGCTTCCTCGGCAGCTCCGTCCAGCAAGCAGAAGCAACTCATTTTGGTAGAGGAATTTCCGAACACTTTCACTCGGTCGTCGTCAGGCCTTCAGGCCTTTCGATCCTCTGTCCTCCATTTCCTTGCAGCACATACTCCCTCGGCCACGTCTTATTTCTCCGGACAACATGACCCCACTGACCCGATTACTCCAATTGTAATGATTGTTACAGAAACCATGCTTTCCACCAACACGGCTGCAGCCGACAGCTTCACTGCCCATCGCTTGCTCGGGACAGAAATTCTTACCCACCCTGGTGTCACGGTCATTGAGTTCAATCCAGTCGCGCCAACTTATATGGAGAAGGCATTGCAACTCGTCGTCTTAAAAGAAGCCCGGAAGTCTGGACGCAGAAAGACACCCGGTCCTCAAGTCCTGCTACGGCTGTCTGAGATTGGGGATGTCCGCAGTGCCGTGTCTTCTCTGGAATTTCTTTGCCTTCGAGGAGACGCTGGGCAAGGGGAGGAAGGTGGTGGATGGGGAAGTAAGATAGCGTTCGGTAAGCCTAAGAAAGCGCCTTCCAAGGATGTCCCCCTTACGAAAATGGAGCAAGAGTCGCTGGAAATGGTGACGCAACGAGAGAGCACTTTGGGCCTATTCCATGCTGTCGGCCGGGTCTGCTATAATAAACGTCTTGACGTTGATCCGACAGTCGTCCCAACTCCGCAGCCGCCAAACTGGTTTCCGGAGCGCCGGAGGCCAAAGGCATCGGAGGTGCAGATCGATGCGTTATTGGACGAACTAGGAGCGGACATTCAGACATTCGTTTCGGCACTTCATGAAAATTACGTATTATCTTGCGAAGGATCTACCGAGGAGGACACTCTGGATTCAATCGATGGATGCATCGAAGCTCTTTCGAACGCAGACGTTTTATCAACCGATCGCTTCAGTACCAGCGGTTACGGCCGACGAACTTTCCAGACAAGCAGCTCCGATGACGTCCGGGCAGACGAAATGTCCTTCCAAGAGAGCGTTCGGGGACTGCTCTTTTACCTCCCTTATCCAGTTAAGAGAATCGCGCCACCAGCTGGTACCATGACGAACAAAGGCAACGGAAATACAAAGGCTAATGCATATCGAATGTACTATCCCGCATCCCTCCGCCTCTGGCGCCAACAAGAAGAAATCGGTGGACTCCTCGACCTCTGGATCTCTAAAGCCCAGCGCGGCGATCTCTTCACCTCCATCACAGCTACCAAGCCACCGGAAGCGAAAGCCGGAAGCGTGGAGACGTGGAAAAAAACAACGCCTTTTTCTCAACAACATGCACGAGCCACTCGTAATGCCATCACTGCATCACAGACCTCACGGAGTACTCAGACCGTGCCAAAAGAAGAAGAACGGCCTTCGGTTCTCCTAGGGGGTGGAGGGTCGGCGCGCTATGAAATGCTGCTAGAACGCCTCCCTTACCTGCCTTTCATCATGCGCAGAACATCTACGTACAATGCATCTACATCCACCACCGTCCGCGAAATCCAGAAGATCACAGCTTTCACCGGCATCGGCGGTATCCCTGCAATTGGAGACGAGGAGGAAGATGAGGGGGACGAGGCACCGGTGCAAGAGGGACAGCAGTGGAGTACCGATGCTCCGACTGCTGGGAGTAAGGGCGAGGGGACAGTGAGAATTAAGGCGAAAGTGGAGGAAGGGGCGTCGGCGCTGCCGATTGGGGTGGTGGAGAAGGAGGGCGAGGGGCTGGTGCTTAGTGATGATGATATTGAGGATTTTTAAAATATCTCCGTTCTTGAGAAGGGCAGAAGGGCAGTGTTTAAAAACAGGCGTTTACAGAAGCGTTATGAGATGGGCTGGATTTCCCGGTTTAGGGAATTTCTGTGTAGTTTATGTAAAAAGTCAGGGGATATAAAGACTGCCCCCCTCGAAGCGCAAGGAAAGAGTGACCCCAGGTTTCGCTTTCTAATCTAACAATAACCAACCAGTGATACAGGTATTCCTCCATTAGGGTAACCCCCTGAACCTCACAAACGCAAGGCATGAACCAATGATCAATGCAAACATCATAAAATTCGAACTGTGCCTCTCTTCGTCCAGAGGTCGGTGGGTAGCCGCCAACGAGCTTCCAAAGGCGTCTTGAGTCTACAAACCCACCCAGCTCCGCTGCGTAGCATAATTCGTCCGAGAAATTCGTTGGAGAGCCGCCACGCTTTTTCGTATACCTCCGGAACACATTGGGAGAGCCTCACCGTATTCCACATCCTCGTTCTAGAGATGTCGACGGTGTCGGAGGTGTCATTCGGAGTTCATGCTGGGGTCGCGTTGGGCGCTATTTCTTCAAGCCAATATTAACGAAGACGTTGAATATGGAGATTTGAAAGAGCGGTTTCAGACCACATCTTCCATCTCCACATCATCTCCCTCGTCATCCTCATCTTTGATATCGTCGCCGCCCTCTTCCTTCGGGGCCATGGCTTGCACTTGAGTTGCTGTGTTCTTGTTGAACTCATTCTTGCGCTTCCAGGTACTCGCATACTCGCCGGACTTGACCAAATCCGCTATCTCTTGGAGCGTTTCTTTGAGATACGCCTCCGGCTGGTGGGTCCGGACCTTGAGCTCCTTCATGCGCCAATACATAAATTGATCGAAGCAACCGTGCAAGATATCGAGGAGCTCGTTCTTGGGAATGCGGGCCGCCTTGTCCTGTTTCTGCCTGGGCTGCGTGGTGCGGCGGATGAAACCTTGGAAGGATGTTTGGGCGGCCTGCTGATCTTGGAATTCCGTGTCTTTGTACCAGTGAATTTTGTTGTGATTTCCTTCGATGGCCTGTTTGGCGCGAGCGGCCATGAACTTCTTGAATTCGGCTGTTTCAATTGGGTGCGCGTTGTATTCGCGCGTTGGGGTGCCGACGAGGGTGGTGTGCTCTGGCAGGTGTATCAGTATAAACTGTTCAGGCAAACAATGGAAGACAATCGCTCACTTGGTATTGCTTTTCGATACTTGCTCCGCTTCTGCACGCGGGCCTTTGGATCTTGAGTGCCGTATTGTAAGTTGTTTCTTCCGAACCCGTAGCCAGTTGGCTTGTAGCCGGGAAGATCTTTCTCTGTGAATATGTACGTGTTCGGGTCTACATGGGCTGAAGGCTGGAGTTCGTAAGCCCGGGGGAGCTGTGAGTTCTCCGTCCACTTGTCGTTGAACACCATCTTCAGCGGGCGGTTTTTATCTATACTACCATCTTGGTTCTTGAATACAGCGACCGTCCCGATCTCGATTTCGTCATCGTCACCAGCATCAGCGATAGACTGCCACAACCATTTTGGAATGCTTGTAAGCCAAATGTCTGGGACAGCGTCTTTTGGAGGCATCGTTAGTTCACCGGTATCTTCATAGAGATCGTCATCGTCATCGACGAAGCCGCTGTTGGGCTTCCTCTCCTCGGGGTCTTGTTTGATGCCGTTCATGGTGCAAAGTTATACGGTGTATATCGTGAAAGCAGTTAGTGTGTTGAAGTGTATATTTGGTGGATGAAGGTGAGAGTGGAGGATGTGAAAGTAGGTGTCGTGGTGGAAACGCAAGAGCGAAGGTGGAGTGAAGTGAAGTTTAACGGTTGAATTGGAAGCTCCGTCGCATCAAAGAGCCGCATGAGGCCCATCATGGTCACTGCAGCTTAGTAAGCCACGTTTATCGATAAGGGACCTCCGGCCGCATCATGCAGTGGGGAGCTTGCCCTTGTTATTCACACATACCGTTACGTTTACAGCTCTCTTGCTTCTCAGAGTATTGGGGTGGCTTACAGAATACCACGGCTCGCTACACATTCTATCCATCGAACCTTCATTGAGTGTCCAGATTTACGGGTAGGTTTGTTATAGCCATCTCAAATCACCCCCGCTGTTGCCTTAAACTAAACAACTAAAGAGTGTCTCTCCTGTTAAGACCAGCACTCTTTGCTTCCAAGCTCTCCCGTTACTCCAAAATCATCATAATGGTGTCTCAAGAGGTTCGATCGGCTTTAAACAGCATAGAAACCTCTTCGCCGGCAGATAAACCCTCTAGCTACATATCACTTCTCCAGCGCATCGTTACCTCTTGTGCCCCAGACAACCTCGCAGCAAACCTACTGGCGTATGCAAAATCCATTCTCGGGGACTCCTTGGGTATAGTAGCGTCGCGGCCTCTCTTAGGAGCTTTCGCCGAGCAGTTCCAGCAAATCAAAGATACAGATATCAAAGTGGAGGTGGGGCAGCGAGTGCTGGAGCTGCTTGCCCCAAAAGTGGTTTCCTATGAAGAACAGGACAGTAAGATCAAAGAGTATCTTGCCGATGCATACGAGCAACAGGAGGATTTCATTAGCTCGGCTAAGATACTGCAGACCATCACCCTAGACTCCTCGCAACGTTCGGTATCTGATGAGGAGAAGGCCGCGGTTTGGATCCGCATCATGCGGTGTTATCTGGAGGAGGACGACCCAACAAGCGCATATACCTACCTGAACCGGGTGAAAAATGTCATACACAAAATTGAGAATACCGAGACGAAACTCCAATTCAAGCTCAGCCAAGCTAGGATCTATGATTCCCAACGCCAGTTCTTGGATGCCAGCCAAGCTTACTACTCTCTGAGTCTTGAAACAGTCATCGATGAAGAGGAACGGTTACAGGCACTAGCAGCCGCCATAAAATGCGCAGTTCTAGCGCCAGCTGGTCCACAACGTGCGAGGATGCTGGGGAGGTTATACAAGGATGAGCGTGCTTCGCATATCGAAGAACACGGCATCTTAGAGAAGATGTTTCTGGAGAGGTTGATCTCTCCCGCGGAAGTCAAAGCATTCTCCTCTAAACTCCAACCGCATCATCTCGCCAAAACAGCGGATGGCTCTACTGTCCTTGACAAGGCTGTTATGGAACACAACGTTCTAGGCGTTTCCAGGATATACCTCAACATTGGAACAGACCGACTGAGCGAGCTCCTGGGAATTGATGCGGACCGAGCTGAGGAGTTGGCCGCCAAAATGATCGAACAGGGCCGAATGTCAGGGTACATTGATCAGGTTGACCGATACATCTACTTCCAAGGAGAGGGAAGCGGAAAAAGGAAAACAGGGCATGCGGAGAAGGTTGTTGGCGCCGAACTTAGAAAGTGGGACGCCAACGTGCAAGGTGTGGCAGAAGATGTGGAAAAGGTTACGACGATGATTCAAAACCAGCATCCGGTAAGTCGGACACGTCACAGGTGATTCGATACCTCATTGACATAGGTACAGGACTTCTATGCTTCTCAAATGGAGAATAAGTGAGCTGAATCAGGCCCACATTCAAAAGCATAGCGATTGGCGTTTGGTCCAATTTCGAGTGGAGTTCTAGGGTTGATGGGTTACGACACGATTAGATGTGATGGATGACTACTGAAAAGGAGTAATTGAATCCTTTGCCCTAATATGAATGAATGATTCGAGCTGTCGGTATCATCATGATTGTCTTTGAGCTCACCTCTGGGATTAAGTGGGATGTTCGCTTTTTCACTCTTTTATTCCACCATAAAGAGTACTAGGATGGACTGTGGCGGAGCTCACAGCCGCAGGCTTGGCATGCTGGATAGCAACGGACCACACCTGTCAGCTCTTCGACTGTTAAGTCTTTCATCACACCACGAACTTTTGCTCCATTTGCCAATTTGACACCTCTTTTTAACTTATGTGTTCCCATAATCCCTTGGGTCTACAATACTAATATCTGGAAAACTCGGTCCCAATCTCTGCAACACGCCTCCCTTCATTTAGCTATTAAAGCTCCGAACAAACATCCTGGCCGCCCCCGGAGACACTCTGAGCACAATGGCTGCCCTAGGCTCATATTTTCTGGACTTTGTGTATTCATTTACGAATTGCATGGTTTGCTTTCCCGGGTCACCACAGCTCAAGATCAATAGTCGGAGCTTCAAGATCCTAAGGCTACTCGGAGAGGTGTGTCCTTACCTACACGATCCCAACAACACATCCACTAACACTTATAGGGTGGTTTCTCCTACGTATATCTCGTTCAGGACAACTCCAACCAGCAATTATTCGCGCTCAAGAAAATCCGATGTCCTTTCGGCCAAGAATCAGTCGCGCTCGCGCTCAAAGAAGTCGAAGCATACTCGCTGTTCTCTCCCCACCCGAACATTATACATAGTATAGACTACAGTGTCGCATCAGATAAATCAGATCCTTCAGCTAAAACCGTCTATATCCTATTACCGTATTACCGGCGCGGCAATCTTCAGGACATGATCAACGCCAATCTAGTTAATCATACAAAGTTCCCAGAGAAGCGGTTGATGGTGCTGTTTCTGGGGGTGTGTAAGGCGCTGAAGGCTATGCATCAGTATCGTGTCAAGGGTGGCCCCGGGGGTGCGACGAGTGTGGGGAAAGCGAAGAAGGTGAGGAGGGATGCGGCGAAAGCGGATGCAGAGGCTGCAGAGGAGGCGATGGAGATGCGGCCAAGCAGGAGACATAGGGAAGATGATGACGAGGATGAGATGGAGGCAGAGCCACTTATGGAGGGGGAGGTTACGATGGCGCAGGAGGGGATCGCGGCGGGGGGTGATAGGGCGTACGCGCATAGGGATATTAAACCTGGTAAGTATACCGTAACTCCCCTATTCCTTGAGATATATTCATGAAAGCTAACTGGTTTCCAGGAAACATAATGATAGCCGACGACGGCAAAACCCCCATCCTCATGGATCTCGGCTCCCTGGCCCCCTCCCCCACCCCCATAACCTCCCGCTCCCTCGCCCTCCAAGTCCAAGACACCGCCGCCGAACACAGCACCATGCCGTACCGCGCCCCCGAACTCTTCGACGTCAAAACTGGCTCCGTCATCGACACCAAAGTCGACATCTGGTCGCTCGGTTGCACACTGTACGCCTGCCTGGTCGGAAAATCTCCGTTTGAAGCCCGCTCGGAGGAAACGGGGGGCAGCCTGAGCATCTGTGTACTTGGCGGGGATTGGCGGTTTCCCGATGAGGGGCCGCAGAGGGGGAAGCAGAAGCAGGTGGCGGAGGGAGAGGGCATTAGTGATAATGTTAAGGAGGTTGTGAGGAGGTGTTTGAAGGTTGAGCCGAGTGAGAGGCCGGATGTGGATGAGTTGATCAAATTGGTGGAGGATGTTGTTGAGACGCTGCCGGATGACGGGTCTGAGGACTAGATCTGCTGAATTGGAAATTAGGGAGTTAAGGTTAATTTGGCGTTAGGTCCCAGGGAAATGGAGCATCATAGGATTGGTTCCAGGCTGATTTCTCTTGAGGTATTTCTGGCTTTTAAACCGCTGAGCAGATGAATTGTTACCTCTTGTTTGGTACGCTTATGGTATTGCTTGTAGGACTATGGCTTCAATATACCCTTATCCAGAATCATTGTTCTCAGAAATGCACCATAGGCACAATTTTTTGAAGCCTTTATGTTTTCTGTTTTTTTAGGATCTAATTTCCACATTGTGTTTCTGTTTCATTATCTATGATCGGGCTTGACCAAGTACGCTCCCGGGACAGGTCTCTTCGAATCGACCTATGCTTCAAATGTAACCAGTGGGGTCATACGAAAGCCTTATGCGGGAAGACAGACACATGCGGACATTGCATGGGAGCCCATAATGCCAGAAGAAGGATGAGAGTAGATACGCGAGTTGGAGCTGGCGTACCCACAAGGCCTGGAACCGCCGTGTATGCAGTGTATACCAGAAGAAGAAACAAACAGCAAATGAGAAACGTGGAGCCCTCCAGCTCTATACAGAGCAATTTCAGCGCCAACAACTAGGAGAAGTACCCAAGACCTTCTCCAGGATCGAAGGTATCCCAACCCCCAACCTCTATCCAGTGAAAATCCTTAACCGAAGGAAAAGGACTGCAATAGAGACCACCTACAAAGGGTTTTCAGAAATAGATAGTGGAGTCTGCATGGACCTTTGTGGAACCGTATCGGACATAAAACTAGAATTAATAATAATATGTCTTTAGAGGTTTAGGGGCGTTAGTCAGAGGTATGGTTTAGACAGTGGTATCTTCAGCGGCCGACATAGTAATGTCGGCTTACGGCCCTGCATGTCCTCCTGTAGCAACACTAGCCTACATTCGCAATGCCGGTGACGGATATCTGTTGCAAAGAGCTCTGGATTGCTTTAAATATCCTTTCTCCGAATCGTTTAAAATAGGTCGGGGGTTAGTCCTCATTCCCCAGGAGTGGTGCTAGGAAGGCAAGGATTGATTTGGCAGTGTCTACGATCGCTGTCTGTCGATGCTCCAGAACTTAGTTGGCAGCAAGGAGGCTCTGTAGTTGTGTTTCGAGTGTCAATTAGATGTGGTCGTTCCTATCAGAGTATCGAGGCAGTTATGTTGGTCTAAAATGGGTTGAGGTCGCATTGGTTTCTGTTAATGGGGTGCCTCGAGGGGTTCTTCCTTGACCACCACCACGATTGGGGGTTGCATATTGCAGCTGAGGCTGCTCTGAGTTTGATTCTTTGGTGTATTAAATAGTATTCGGTGTCGAAAGAATCTTATCCAGCCTACATACTAGTTAGTCTATTTTATCTAACAGTAAACATAAATAATAATAATAATAATAATAATAATAATTCAATTTAACGTGCTACCTGGTTCCCAATCGGGTCTATGAACACGTAATATCAAATGCTTAGAGCAAAGCAAACCCGACTCTAGAG